>JAQZBX010011418.1:31360-42839 GCA_029593785.1 Cabassous unicinctus
AAAGTTTTTTATTCTTGCTGATAGTGATAGCTGTTGCATATGTTGGTTGGCTGTCATAGTAGTTTGTTGTGTTAGGTAGCTGCATGAATATAGTGGTTGTTCATTGGTTGTTTTGGTGGTTGGTTGTGATGGTGTTGGTTGTGATGTTTGGTTGGCTATGATGATGATTGGTTAGCTATGGTAGTCATTGGTTGGTTATTGTGTGTGTTTGTTGTATTCTCTGCTTGGTTATGGTGGCTGGATGGTTGAGGTAATATCTGGTTGTTTCTGGTGATGGCTGGTTTTGTGTGGTGCTATTTGGTTGGTTTTCATGGTTGATTAACTATAATGCTTAGTGGTTAGATATGCTGGTGGTTCATTATTACATTGGTTGTTTACTTGTAGTGGTGGTTGTTTGGTTGTGTTAGTGGCTGGTTGGTTGCGGTGGTTGGTTGTAATGACTATTTGTGGTGGTAGCTCATTGGTTGTGATGGTGGTTAGTTGGTTGTGGTGGTTAGTTAGTTGTGGTAATGACTGGTTGGTTGTGGAATGAATGAGAGGCTGATGAACTCAAACAGCTCCAATTTAAGGTACAAATCCCCAAAATATGTTCATTTCAGTTATGCTCAATGATTGAACAAAGAAGGAACTTGCCGTATGCAGTTGTACATGTGAGAAAATGCTCATTGCAAACCAATACCTATAATTTGGAGCTTCAGCTCTTATGTAAATCAGTTTGTCCTTGGCATTTTAGCATGTATTTTCTCTCTCTTCCAATTAGCAAACACACAAGGCTTACATTGTTTCTCAGTTTCAGCTGCTTTGGAGAAAGATTGTCTTTAGGTTCCCTAACATTAATTTTTCCAGGGACCTTGAAGAATATATTTTAAGTCAGACCTTCCAAAATATACCTACAAATTCCACAGGATTCATCTAGCCATGTTCTTCTGGTGTGGTACAGATAGAAAATTGCAGGCATTTAATTGTCTCTGAATGAAAGCCTTCCCAGAGGATATGTCTCCTCTTGCTTGTTACCTACCTCTGCAGAGCTGCTTCAGGGTTCGTGCAGGGGAACCCTTCGTGTGTGTGTGTGTGTGTGTGTGTGTGCACATGCATGCACATGTGTGTATGTATGCCCAAGCCTAGAAGCAGGAATTTATCCGATGTATCTAGCCTCATGGCTGCAGTCTGTTATCAAGGCTGGTGGAGGAGGAGGCTTTGATGTAGGAGGCAGAGAGGTTAGGGTGGGTTTGTGATAAAAGAAAAAATGCAAACTGTCACTGAAGAGTTCTGAAGAGCAGACAGCAAAACAAGGACAAAAGAGGAAAGGAGCCTAAAGTGCTAAGAGCTTCCTTCATGACAAGTTTGGTCTTCTTGCATTCACATACTTGGTTTCATCTAATCCCGGGGGAAAGAAGGCAAAGTTGTATTTAGACCATGAATCTGCCATTTCCAAGCAGTGTCACTTGAGCTCAGTTGTTTTGTCTCCCTTAGCTTGAATTTCCACATCCACAAAATTCAAACAATAATACTATGAGATGGTATTGCACACATGGGCTTTTGGGCCAGAAAATTGTGGGTTTGAGTCCTGCTTCCCCTACTTTTTAGATTGGGCAACTTTTGGCAAGTTCCTTAGCTCTCTGTGTCTTCTCAGTGAAAAGTGACTAATAGTGCTACCTACATTGTTGGGTTCTGTGAACTATACGAGAAAATGCATTAAAAAAAAACAGTCTGCTACTGGGCTTATAGTAAACACTCAAGTTTTCTCTCATCATTATTCTTACTAATTCTTAATAGTATTCTTAATAGGTATCATCTGAAATTATGTAAAGTTTGGGCACATAGTAGGCACTTAATAAATGCCAAGTCCTAATTTTCATAACCATCCTGTAGGCATTTTTACTGAAAATGAAGCTAAGACTCAGATTAGTTGAAAAACTTGCCCCAAATAACACAGCTGGGGTATAGCGGCACTGGAATTGGAATCCATATCCATCCATCTGCAGTGGCAACCCCTGTTCTCCTTGAGAGGAAGGAATTGAGTAAGTCACATGAAATCTCCCAGCATTTGAATGTTTATGATCCTTTTGAACATTCTGTGGAGATTCTGTGAGCTGTGTCCATGTTGGCCAGGATTCCCTGAGATACATTGGCTGACAGACATTGAAGATGATTGTATATAAAGCATTCAGGGCCCTTTCTTAGAAAATTGTCCGTTTTTTTATTCTGCAGAGGAACATGGAAAGGGTACACTGACTTTCCCCCAGGAATAGGATTGTCCTCAAGAACCGATGAAATCCAAAAAGCTGAGCCCATGAAAGCAACTAGATTCATAAAGGTGACCTGAAAATCTTCCACCACTGCACAGCAGCCTTCCCCGTGAAGGCCCTGGGGGGCCATGTGGAAGATTTGTACCACCATCCAAAGGGCATGTAATCATAAAAGTCTTCAGAAATTTTAATTTGGAGATGCTAAGCCTCCAAAGCAACAACAAAGAAAATCAGTAAAATTGAGTTATAGGAAAAGGTGGCATGATGCCAGAGAGAACAGGAACATTCTCTACCACCTTAATCTCCCATCACACTGGCCCTGAAAGCACATGGAAAACCTTGTGAGGAGCCTAAAATGGGATGATGAGGTTCATGTCTGACCCCCTGGAAATAGAATGGAGTTCCAGTTTACTAGGTTAGGTTCTGAAGTCAGCACGTGAGCCTAACTCAGCATATAGAGTCAATATTACCTTTGAGAATTCCTTAAATTGTCCATAAAGTACTGTCTACATGGTTTAATTTACAGGGTTGTCCCTGTAAAGTTTAATTTATGCACACTAAAGTTTGAGAACCACTAAACTAGACTAAAGAACGAAGCAACATTAATGTCTGTATTAGATGTCTGGACATTGAAACCATTCTGCCTGGAAGATAATTCACAAATCTTGTAATGTTTACCCTGTTCTACCATAATATTAAGCCTCCAAAATTTTTATACATGTCATCAGGTATGTTGTTTGGTAGATTAATCCACAAATATAATAAAATCACTCAGCACACAGCCTGGCACATAATAGATACTCAATGAATGTTTATTGGATACAAGTCTTGCTTAATCAGATCCACATACACACTGGTTTGGGTGGAGAACTTGGCCACCTGCTCCCTCTTTCATGTCCTTGCACATTGGTTTCATGACCACTTAGAGATATCAAGATGCCCAGCCATCCTTCTACCTCTGCTCCTGGGAATGCCTGTGCAAGGGGACATGTTGAAGTAGAGTGCTACTGAACTACGGACACAGATAGAAACGGAAGATACCACATCCTGGAGAGATGCCAAAATGAAGTCAGCAATGGTACATTCAAACCAGTTCACCATTCCAAAAGGCTGGGAATACCAGACAATCCCATCAATATAATGAGCACTTAGGGAGGAAGATGAGAAGAAATTGACATTTATCAAATGCCTACTTGTCATGTGATAAGAACTTTACCCATAGAGAAATCGAACAAAGGACTCCAAATATAAGTAGGATCCAGGAATCAAACATTTTGAAAACGTACTTTCTCATGAGGTATTTATTGAGTGACTGCTATGTGCCAGTTACTGCTCTGGTGCTGCTTAGATACTGCATCTCAGCCTTTAACAAAGGAGCTGAAACCTCTGCCCTCATGGAATTTCATTCTCTTGGAGAATCACATTCTAGAATTAGGATTGGTAGTCCAGCAAGCTGGAGGGGATTTTGGATGAAATCTGAAAATGTTGAGCTGAGGTCCGTGGTGATTATTTACATGCTACTAGCACCAGTGGGTTCTGGCCTGACTATGGCCTGTCTGGCTGGATTTCCTTAGGCATAAAAAAACATGGCAGACATATGCCCACAACAAGCTTCTCCAGAGGAAAATCCCCAGTTGTGTTTGGTATGCAAAGATAATTGATATGAATTTGATCAGCCAGGAATCATGAGAATGTCATTAAGAGACCTGTCCCAGGTAAGCAATGTGGTCCCACTGCTCAATGTCCACTTACTAGGTCCCAATGCATCATGTCTGGTAATTCATCAGACCTGACACAGTAGAGGTGCTAGGCCCTGTCTATAGATCCTGTGGGTGGAAACATTGTCTCATATAATTCTGGATTGCTAGGATATACACCGTAGATACCCAGTAAGAATTTATTAAGTGAATGAATGAATGAATGAGTGATCAGGACAGACACATGGAAGCCTGGATGTGTCCATGATGGATGAATGGATATACAGAGGGACAGATGGGTGGAAGAAAGAAGGTAGGGGGGTGAATTCAACTAGTTGTTGAGAATTAGCAAGTGGGTCAATCCTGTACAAGGCAACCTGCAGATAGTTTCAGGGTAATGGGTGATAAAGGCATCCAAAAACAAAGAACACCGAGTAATGAGTAGGAGGTATGGTGGGAGGAATATACCAAAATCAGTATCAAGGAAACCTTGTCTGTGACTGGAGACTATCCAGTCTCTCAGCCATCATATTAGGCAAGTACTATCATTCTACCTATTTTACAGAGAGGAAACAAGCTCAGAGCAGTTAAATTATTTGTCCCAGGTTAAACATCTGGGAAGTGGTAAATCTAGGATCTGATCCTAGGCTGTCGGACTCCATCTTTGCATTCAAACCTTTAAATTAAGGACAGATATAGGATGGAGTGGAATAAACATTGCTCCAACAGTAAATAGAGAAATAGAAAAAAGAAAAATCCAACATTCAGTGAACACTTGTCATCTTTACACTCCTTAAGAAGTGTATTCACATTCATTTGATCATCCATTCAACACATATTTATTGAAGGCCAGCAATGTGCCAGGTACTGAGAATAGGGCAGTGAGCAGAGCAGACAAAAATTGGTGCCCATATGGTGCTTACATTCTAGTGGGGGAGGCAGACAATGAATAAATTAACACATCTGTAATAGTCAATTGTGATAAGTGTTAGGAAGAAAAGTTAGTGTGAAGGATGTAGGGGTTAAGCCATCTCAGTAGAGGGAAGAGAGCTTTCTGAGGAGGAGGAACTGAGAACGTACAGAGGGTCTATGTGGCTGCTAGAGGAAGGATCTTAATCTTCACAACAGTGACATTCTTATTACCGGAGTTATGTCTGAAAAGCTTTGTGACCTTGACTTCCTTAAAGGTCGCAAAATGCTGGCTTATTTGGAACAAGTCTTTATACCCTTTCCCACAAATGCTATGTGGGACCCTCCAAATTAGTGCTTATGAGTATGGGCCTTCTCAGTTCTCTTTACAAAGTTTCTAAGGATGACTTACTTAGTTGCCCTAGATTTTTAGGACGATGGGCTCATTATAGTCAGTTATTTGCACCCTCCCTTACACCTGCTCAGTATCCATGGTGCAACTATAAAATAATGAGAAAACTGTTCCACTCTGATTTATGAAAATTAGTCCCTTTGCATTATTTTCATGCTTCATAAATCTCCCTCATCCTAACTGGAGTCATTAGTACAGGTCTAAAGAAATTTACCTGAACAGCCACCTGGCATTCATAGAGAGCATTGTTCTTCCCACAACGCCTTCATTAGTGTTTTCATTATTATCACATTATGTCATGCAATCCTCTTAATAGTCTTTATAGTCTTATGAGGTAGACAAGGAAGCTATCATTATCCCCATTTTACAGATGGGGCAATGGCAACTCACTGATTCAGCCAAGGCTCAAAGGCAGAAGATGAGAGAGTTGGGCCCAATAGTCTTTCCCAGCTCTGCAAATGGCACCACCATCTGCCCAGTTACTAAAGCCTGGAGCCTGAGAGTCATCTTCGATATCACCATATCCCTCACTGCTCATCTCCAACCTGTCAGCAGACCTTGCTTATTTCAATATATACCTCCAATCCACTTGTGCCTCGTCTTCTCTACCAACACCCCACTCCAAGCTGCCATCAGTTCTCACTTAAGCCATCTCCTGGCTCCCAATCTTGCTCCCCTCTCCAATCCATTCCCTCCATAAGACTTTAGGTGAACTCTTAAAAATTCACACTGTAAGCCATGCATTTACCTTCTATTAAAATCCAAACTTGTATGCCCTCCCTAGCCCCTGCCCTCTTCCCAGCCTCATGTGATGATCCTCTCCCTTGCTGGATATGCTGTAGCCAGGTGGCTATTTTTTATTTCCTTGACTCAAGGCCTGAACACATGCCATTCCTTATGACTGTAACACCATTACCTCTGGCTTGTCTTGTGATTAGATTTCCCTTTGTTCAGCTCTCAGCTTAAATGTCACCTCCACAGGCAGGTTTCCTGCTCACTCTAGTCTCCACGTTATCACCATGATAAAACTCATAATTTATCAGACCTCTCTTTTGTAATGTGTTTGCTTGCTCCAATGGAGTATAGTTCCATGAGGACAAGGGCCTTGTCTACTGCCCTCATGCCCAGGACCCAGGAGGTTCTCAGTTACCATTCGTGGAAGAAATGAATGAATTTAAGCAAATGGGTGAAATGAAACATGAAGTTGATTATATGCCCTTCTCTATTCTTTTCCATAGTATTCCTGATGAATTTTACTGTTACTTTTTGCACTTATATCCCTAGTTCCTATCACATTGAAGATCCTCAGTTAGTGGTTATTGAATGAATGAATGAATGGATGAATGAGAATGAATGAGTGGATGGATTAATATGTGTTACTTAATTTTGCTCTCACATATTTTCTTTTCTTTCATTTTTTATAATCTCTTTTGTGATCACTGTCCTTCCCTTTTGCAATATCCTCTCAGCCTCCTTTGACAGCCTGTTTCAGGGTTGTATTATCATTACAAACAAGATGCTCTTATGTGACTCCAACAGATAAGGCCCTACCATAATAATGAGCTGTTTTCCAAATGTACTATGTTTCTTTTACAATTAGTTCCCTTCTTCCAAGCATATATGAAAAAAAAAATTACATGCTGCAAAAGCTTATGCCATGTTCAAACACCCTTAATTTATAGATATAGGAAGTGGTTCAATGTGTGTGTATGTAGGGAAACAAACCTTAATTCTAAAACTGGTATTTGGAACTTGAAAATCTAAAATCATGCAAAAATCCAGTCTTTGTAGGGTATCATAGTTCAATCACAATAATGGCTTCTCTTATCAAGAAGGCATCCAAGGCTTTTGGCACCACCAGCACCCAGGACTCCTCTTCTTATATTTCTTCCAATTGAGGCATTTGTCTTTAATCCTCCAAGTGCTCAAAAGGTAGTTCTTCAAATTCTTCAAGTTGCTGCAGGGAAAACCTTCTGGACTTCTTGATAGTGCTACCACCATTTCTCTTTCTTTCTTTCTTCCTTGGCATTTTCTTCTCATCCACTCTCTTACATGGTAAGAAATCAAGCAAAGTAAAACAGCATTCCTTGCAACAGCTGTCCCTTGGGCAGCATGAGACCCATTATGCCATTCAAGATCTGATATATAAAAAACGAATACATTCCGCATCCATCCAACAATCACCATGCATTATGTCTACCTGCCACCTCTCTTGTATAATGTTAGACAATTTACTCTCTCTGGGTTTTAATTCCTTTGTCCATGTTCTTTCTTGAGCATGAGAGTGAAAGAAAATAAACATTTATTTAGCACTTACTAGGTGTCATAGTCTGCCTCTATTTATTAGGATAGGCTAACACAATAGAAGTTTACTTTTTCTTACATAAATAGTTATAGGTTACTGGGCAAGGGTAGAAAAGATTTGCTCCGCACAGTGATGCAGCAGCCCAGGCTGAGAATGGCTCTAACATCTTAAGCATCTAGGTTCCAAGATTGTTCTAGGTATAAGCATCGATCATGCAGAAGGGGAAAGAACATGGAAGATTATGATTGGGAAATTTTTGTATGGCAGGCCTGAGAGTGAACACCTGACTTTGGCTCATATTCCTTTGGGTAGGACTCACTCACATGACCACATCCTATGGCAAGAGAGGCTGGGAAATACAGTCTGGTTCTGTGCTCAGGAGAAAGAGAAAATGGGTTTTGGAGAGTAGCTCAGACCAACTCAGCCACCAAGAATTGGGTGGTTTTATATAGTTACCTTACTTAATCCTCACAAAAATGGGGGTGAAAAAGGTATTATTATCTCCATTATCAATGAGGAAACTGAGGCCCAGGACAAAGTACGCTGGAAGAGAACTCATCACCACTAGAACTAGTATATGGTAGGATCTACATTCAGATCTAGGTTGTATGACTCCAACTCAAGTTTCTTCTCAGAGAATCATACTTCTCTAAGGAAGGAAAAGATCTGGCTCTGGAGCTCGTAAAATAGCCAAGAACAGTGTTGATGGATATCAAACTTGTATGGCCTAAACTTGCCATTGACCTTGTTGGATAAACAGGAGTTACTCTGGGCCATCTTTTTTAGGAAGTACTTACCTCCACCCTTCCTCCTCCCCAACACCAGGTATCTTCTCTATAAGAACACTGATTTAATCCTTCAAAGGCATCTAACTAGATACTTTATTTGGTCCCAATAAATTGGAACTTTAGTATGTGGTTAATGAAAACTTCCCCAGCTTGATTAGTCTATCAGCAATGATAACTTTACTTAATGATTTTATCCTTTAAAATTAAATACCCTTGAATATTTTACATTGATTTGTGTATTCCATTTTTTATATCCCTAGAAACAAAATTTTAAAGAAGGGGTTTTTATCAGTGTCACTAAAATCTACTTAAAATGTTCAAAAGTAGATAAAATATAAGACAACGCCCACAGCAATACAAAGCAAGCCCGTCTTTCATAAAATGTGCAAATTTGATAAATACACACCCAAACACATTAGAAATACGAAGTTAAGTTGGAATGCTCTTAAACGTTTTGTTTAGATTATGGAAATGCATAAAGATGGTTAAAAAAAAAAAGAACAACACATTTAACTAAATTTGGCACTCCCCAAAGGGGAGTTTTTTCATCTCTCAATTTCCCAAACTCCCCAATGAAATAACATGGGTTGTTCGTTAAGAGAAGTACATTTAGATACACTAGATTCAAGTAAGCTCGTTTGTAGGCTTCGGCCTCGCCATGTTTGAAGGTGTCTGTTCATTGGTATTAATAACAAGTCACCCTACCTAAGTCTATCAGGGGCCAGACTTCCCTAGTGAAGCTTGGGAATCCATCCCCATTTTCTACCAACCCACCCCAAATTCTTTTGTGTTTCCAGTCCTGATGCTGACAGCCCTTGGGGGGCGCTTCCTGCTCTCTTGTGGTTGGTATGGTTCACAAAGCAGTGATTAGAACACGGCTGACTTTAAACTTGCTGTCCCGTCTGTCTCTAATAAGTGACAAGAAAATGACCATTTTGTGCTGGTTCTATTTGTCAAAGGATTATCAGTTCCCTCTTTTGGAAGAGCTAGCAGGCTAAGAGTTCAATGAGAACTCCAGGACTCAGTCCTCAGACATTTTCAATACTTTTACCCACTTCCATTTTTAGTTCACTGAGTTCCTGGCTTTAAATATCTTATATAGGCTGATTTCCAATATATATCTCTCAGTCCAGATCTATTTCCTGAACTCTAGATTTGTAAATCCAACTGCATCCTCAACACTCCCACAGAGATGTCTAATAAACACCTCAGTGTTCAAAAGCAAGCTCTTCTTTGCTCAACCCCCCAGACTCTGCTCCTCTGCGCAGTTTCATCTTAGGACAAGACCCCTCTCACATCTCAAGTCCAATTCATTAGCAAATTTTGTTGGGTCTATCACCATATCTCTACCACATTTACCTTTCTGCAAGCTGCCATCACCTCTCACTTTGATTATTTCAATAGCCTCCTGATTGTTCTTCCCACTTCAGCTCTTCCCCCTGAAGCCTATTCTCCATACAGCAATCAAAATGATCTTTTAAATGTGTAAATCTGACTCTTCCCCTGCTCAAAACCATCCAATGGTTCCCATCTTACACAGAATAAAATCCAAAGTTCTTAACAATGGGCTACAAGGCTCTACATTGTCTAGTCCCCACTACTCTTCTGCTTTCATCTCCCACCACTACGCCAATCTCACATTTCTTTCTAGTCACAATACCCCCTGCCTGATCCTTGGACATGCCAGGTACACTTTCACCACAGAATTCTGTGCCTGCTATTTCCTGAAACTTCCCCTATATGGCCATATCTCTGTTCACTCTACTTTTGTATCTCTGTTCAGATGTCACCTCTGACCTTCATCATCACTCTCTGTCCTTTACTTTGCATTAATTTTCTTCTTAACATGTTTTACTAACTTAATATGCTATACTTTTAAAATTGTTTGCCTTGTTTTCTGTCTTCTACAAGTATAATCAAAGTTCTATGAGGGCAGGAGCACTATCTTTTTTGTTTCTTTCTGATTCCCCAAGCCCTATAACAGCGTGGCACATAATAGGTGCTCATTAGTATTCACTGAATATTGGAAGAAGGAGGAATAGATGGAGGTAGGGTGACCAGCCGTCCTGGTTTGCCTGGGACTGAGGAGATTCCTGGGATGTGGACTTTCAGTGATACAACTGAGAAAGTCCCAGTAAACAAAGACAAGCTAGTTCCTCTAGACGGAGAGGACTGATAGGATAGTTTGTCTTGTGATAAGGTACATCAAAGGCTTTTTGGTCTATCACTTAAAACACTGGTTTTCAATAAGCAACAAGAAATGTCTCTGGATAACTGTTGCAAAAGGGGAAGCTCAAGAGGGAATTTACTGGCAGGGTATATGATGTGACTCATAACATCTAAGAAATAGCTAAAGAATAGCCTTTGAAGAGGTAGGAAATGGGGAAACTCTGGGGACAGAGGCTGCAGGACCTGATCAACAGTCTTGTTAGAGTACCACCACAGGAATATATTAGATTCAGCTCTCTCTTTTCTTCATCATTTTATCTTTCTTCTTTCTTTATCTCTTGTTCATTCTCTTATTCCTTTTCCTCTTCTTCTTTTGTTCTACACCACTGTGCTAAAGATTCAAAGTCCTCGTAAAAAACATCTGATTGTTCTAGTTTAGGTCTCAAGTGAGTGGAGTCCTACCAGACAATTCCCTGTGTGCAATCTGAGGTGCTTTTAACCAGAATACAAGAGGAAATGGACAACCAAGTGAACTACACTCGTGCCTTTTGATCAGCTTTGAAATGCCTTACCGGTGATTTCATAATAATTATAACAATTATGATGATAAGGATGGTGGTTATGATAGTGATTATTAGATGGGTATCATCATAGCTGGGTTTTTAAGAATAACTTTGCAGAAAAGACTTTCCAGACAGATGGCATAGAATGTGCAATAACATGAAGGTATGAAAGAGAAAAGGGCATAAAATAAAGAGATTAAGTGAAATGATCCCTAAGATCCCTTCCAACTTCTGCCATTTAAAAAAAATCCCCCCCCCATGAGATGGCTCCCTCGTCTGTTTGCTCGTTGTTTTTTTTCTCATTGTTTGAGCTCATTGTCTGCTTGTTGTTTTTGCTCATTGTTTTTGCTCGTTGTCTGCTTATTGTTTTATTTTTTTGCTCATTGT
>JAQZBX010011419.1:0-42726 GCA_029593785.1 Cabassous unicinctus
ACAATGTAAAGTGATAAAAGGCGGCAGTGATAATAAGGATTAATATTAAAGCAAGTGCATGATGGTCGATAATTTGGAAGAGAAAAAAATAAAAAGAAGATAGAAATGGTAGTTGTTCATGTGTTTTGTGAATTGGAAAACATTTCACAAACATTATTTGTCCTTATGATTAACTAGATTAAAGACATTTATCAATGTGCCAAGTATCTTCTCACTATGACCTCCCTAATTGTAACAATAATGTCCTAATTGTGAATTTGTGCCCACTTGAAATTTACAATCTCAGTACATCCAGCGGCCTGAAATCAACCTTATAAAGAGAATCTAAATATATACTCCATAAATCACATAAATTATAGATAATCTAAGAATATGCAATATGCAGCTAAAGGTCTTAAAGAAATAGCATTATAATATCCAGGAAGTACAATTTGCAGGGTCTGGTTTTAATGTGGAACTTTATGTAAATACATGGAAAGGTAACCATGATTAACATTTTATGACTTAATATTGATTTGTGGCAAAATGATATGTTCTGGAGCAACCCAAACTTGTTTTTCATCCTCGTTTGCCACTTACAGAGGGAATTGCACGCAAGTTATTTAGCCACATTTAACTTCCACTACCTAATATATAAAACATGAAAGAGTTCTTGGATGTGTTAAACCTAAAATACATGTAAACATAAGAAGAGTCCAGATACCCTGAAAGTCTTCCCTAAACATCAGCTTCCTTCCTCTGCACTATTCTCTCCCCAATCCCACGGCACCCACTTGGACTGAGTATTTTGAGGCTGGGGTCCCTGCCCTATTGCCATTTTCCTTCCCAGCCATAACAAATGGCTGGGCCACAGTGGGTGCTAAATGTTGTCGTTGGTTGAAGGAAACAAATAATAAACTGATAGATGAAATATGGGAAGAAGAAGGAAGCAGGGAAAGAAGGAAGGAATGAAAGAAGGAAGGAAGAGAGAGGAGAACAGAAGGAGAAAGGGAGAGAAAGAGGAGAGGGTTGTCACACACCTGAAGTTCTTTTGATTACTTATGTTGTTCTTCAGGACATACTGTGGGTGCTGGTAACTGTTTGGGGAGCAAGGATCACTAGACTAAGGAATTTCCAAAAGAAAGTTTAGGTAGTAGAGTGTTCCAAGAGGAAAGATTAAAGCCTGAGATGTTCCAGAAGATGCAGTGGCCTGGGGCATTGTGAGAAAAGGAGAGAAAAACTGGAATTGAGGTTGGGAAGGCAGGTCAGTACCAGGCCATGAAAAGTTTTCTATGTTAGCAAAGGAGCTGGAATTTTTTTCAAAATGCAATTGGTTATCATGGATGACTTTTCAGCAGAAACAGGTGTGATATGCTATTTTTACAATAGTAATACACTAATGTTTTAAATTGAAAATCAAAAGTAAACTAAGCCCTTTTTTCTCTTGATTAATTTCTCAAGCAAATAAATTTTCTTATCTTGTCTTTTACTTTTTATAAATAACTAATAGAATACATTATATTTATGAAAGCAACAGCCTAGGAGATGAGAGTCTTCCATTTTAGTCCTGACTCTGGTACTTACTAAATATTTCTGTAAATATAAGCAGATCACTGAATTTCTTTGAGCCTTAGCTTGCTGATGGGAGTTTGACTAGACTGAGCATTTATTGATTCAAGAACTATGAAGAATACTGTAAATATTCTATATATATGTACATGTATATGTAGTTTCATATCTAATTCTCACTCCGAAACATATGTACTGTTTTCCCTATTTGAAAGATAAAGGCCCTACGGTTATATTTTCATCCAAGATCACACAGCCGGCAGGTTATAGATTTGAGATTTGAATCTAGCTTTGGGATTCTTCACCAGTTACAGCCTGACTGGCTTAGCCCAGGCTGAAACACAAGGAGTCTGACTCTAAAGGCAGTGCTCTCTGTATTATAAAATGGGTGAGAATTCACCACAAGTGATGCTTAATTATTAATTGTTTTGGAGTATTAAGTGTTAATATGACTTGAATAAACATTTTTTTTTTTGGTCAAGTATGTCAAATATGCTTAAAAATGCATTTCTCCCAGAGTTGAAATGAATTAAATAAATAATAGTGGTTTCATTGTCATATCATAAATGCAAAGATTAAAGAAGAAAATTAATTCTATAATTCATTCTATAACTATATAAAAACTATCTCATGAAGATATTTTGAGATGCATTATTTCTAAAACTGAATAAATGCAAAAGGATTATCATATTGAAAAACTGAAACTACTAAAGCACATTTTTGCAATTGCCAAGAAATGTACTTGAAGAGTGAAAAAAATCTTAAACAATATAGTAATCATCAGAGGAAGGCAATTAAATTAAATGGAAATATAGCAGGTTAGGAAAGTGTGATTATTCTGGTAAAGAAAATGTTATTTTAATGACCTCAGAAAATGGATGAAATATAATGGTAGAGTTGAGTCTACATTCTTTGCAGTGTATCCCTATTCTCAAAGAAAAACACATTTCCAATTTAACAGGTAAAATTAAAGGGCTATGTCTAAAGTTCTAAATTCTTAAACCAAAAGGGATCCATTCCAGAAAGAAGTAGCTGCAAATATAGTGAAATTAAAGAATATGCTCCGATGGAAAAAATTCTCCTTTTAGTTCATTTTTATATTGGAAATATGGCATTTTGATTCTTCCACCATCATTTAAATGAACAATAAAAATAAACCAGTTCTGAGAGTCCTCAAAAGACACTTCTGCTCCGTCCAGTGGTTTACTTAACAAGGAAAATGGAAAGGTAGGGATTTCTTGTTAGGAAACAGTGTGGGCTAAAGAAAAATAGATAAAATGTATGCAGCTGCCCAGTGTTCTGGCTGCTGAATACGTCACAGTGGGGAGACTTCTCCTTCACAAGGTGCTTCCCATCTATTTGACCAAAACACGTCCAGAGAAACAGCAAAGGCTACCTCCGAAGCGTTTGCACAGCTTAGTGGATGAAGCCATCCAACCTGAAGGGAACAGAATAAAGCTCGAACCTCAGACATGACGAGGTGGTTATCTCTTGTGGAATGATTTGAAAAATAAACCCTGAGCAAAGCTCCAGGGTGTCAGAAAGACTATATATTCCGGAGTTCTGTCTCTCAGCTCTTCATAAGATGCAAGTTCATAGGATTCAGTAAGATATGGCCAATTTCAAGAGGTAATTTGGTACACTTGTCTGGGAAACAGCTGTAAAGGAAGGATTTGGTTATCGTAACTTACTCTGGAATTAAACTGTCATTATGACTGTGCTTAGGTGAAGAAGAAAATGAAATATTTTCCCTCTGAACCAGACTCTGTTCTGTTGCATGGCAATGAATATAGGAAAAAGAGATAATAAGGCATTTTAATGTTCCCCTATCAATTGAATTTGAATTGAAATAATAATGAAATTAAGTCTGTCCTGTGATAACCCAGATGAAGTTCACATTCCATCCACAGGTTTCCTTGAAAACGGTACCCAGAAAAATATTCTCTGTTTACTGAACCCAAAGAGCAAGGATGAATGCTGCTAGGCTTAGATTCTAGCTCTGCCACTTAATCACAGTGCGATCGTGGCCAAGTGACATAAGATCTCTCAGTAAATGTGTTTGCCTATGCAACATATTGGGAATGACCTATGATTTGCAGTGTTGTTGTATCTAATCTGCTTAGCACAATACTAGCTAAACAGTGGGCAGGTAAATGGCAAATGCTTGATGAGGTAAGCTTTATTAGAAGGCTAGAGTTCATTCACTCCCTTCATTCTTTGAACAGATGTCATGTCTTAGCATTATCAAGCTTGGAGGTAAGATTTCTCCCCCCAAGAGTAGATATCAGTTATAATACAGGATAATTGGTGTGGCAGATTAAGTAGAAAGTGGAAGGTCAGAAGGAAGCGCTGATGGATGATGCTTGAGCTACTTCTTATGTAAACCGTTGATGAATATTTTTTAGTGGAAAGTATTTCTTGGTCAATTTATGTAAATATTTGATAATTAGGAAAGTATAGCAATAAGGCAAGCATCTGGAAAACTAACAGAGCTTTTACAGCTAGTAAAGATAAAAATGGATCATTATTGCATATGGAAATATATACTGAATATTGATGGTGGATATCCATCCAGCTTCATGATCAGTATGTGGCTGTCTTTGATTTTCTAGTTTCTACTTTGCAATATTACTATAGTTCTACTCTTAAACATCTTCAGTTGATATTACACTGTAAGCATTGTTTTACCATATTTTTTACATTAAAGCCAGCAGATATCCAGTATAATCCTATGTAAACAGTAATCATCTTTTTGTAATTGACCATAATTAATGATCGTAATAAACAACAGAATTAAACTACCAAAGAAGAGAAAGCATAGTATATAAAAGCAAAGTTACTGGAGGCCCACAGTCTGTGTTTGAATCCAGCCTTTGCAACTAGCTGTGTGATGTTTGGAAAACTATTGAGGCTCTCTGTGCCTCAGTACCCTGACATTTAGCACATTCCTCTTAGGGTTGCTGTGATGATCAAGTGAATCAATGTTTGTTCAGGACTTAAAATAGCGTGTGGTGTAGAGTAAGTGCTATATTTCTGTTTGTTAAACACATCTACTTGAAAGAACATTGTGATTTGTCAGTTTCTTGAAGCTCTAAAAACAACAAAAAATGAATATTTCTTGGACTATTTTGGGAATTAAAGAAACACTTTCTCCCTTATCCCTGATGTTTTCTTAAATGTGAACAGATGCCCAAAACACTCCTTGTCTTTCTCTATTTCCTCACTCCCTTTCTCTGGGGTAGGAGTGACTTAATCGGTTTGGCCAATTGGGAAGGAGAAAGTAGATATGGATTTGGTAGCCCCATCTCTCTCCTTTTTCCCTCGGAAAACTTTCCATGGGCAGCCCATATTCTGTCCTTCCCTTGGCCTTCAATTTTCAGGAATAACCCCTACATGGAGTAACTTGTGGACATCACTGTGCCTATTTATAGTTAAATAAGTCATTCTGACTAGGGCTTTAGTATTAGGAAGCCGGCTGTCCACACGGACGTAGCACATTTTCCAATATCAGTATTCTGGCTTCCACCTGCCTAATATACTTGCCCAGCTTTCAATCAGTTTTCAACTCAAGCAGAAAAAAAAGGATCCTGCTTATTTGGCCCCTCAAATCTCAATAAACCATACAGGACAGTAAATAAACTATAAAAATGCATGTGACTCAGTACCTACCCCCAAACTTTTGTTTTTATATACACATATTAAAATATACATATACAGCTACATGTTGTACATGTACATATACAGAGAAAGAGGTAGATAAATAGATAAATTTAGCATGTACTATCAAGCAGGTGCATGCATGGAGATCGGGTGACCTTCATCTTAATAAATGCAATGTTCACCAGGGTGAATTTCTGTCAAGAGGCTCGTGGAGTTTAAGAAAAGTCCTTATTTTAGAGCTGAGACCAAACTGCTTGTTCCCATTACGAAAGACCTTTATGGCCTTTCCACATTTCCTTCTACAAAACTGAAAGCAGACTAAGCATGGATGACAGCACTTGGTAAAAGTGATTGTAGTGACATTTCAGGCCCGTCAAGGCTTTCTGTAACTACCGCGCCCTGGGTAGCCTAATGAGACGCAGCACACAGTGACAGCGAGAAAAGCCCTTCAGAACGCTCGTTACCGTCGTTTTCTGAAGGCCGTCATTTCCTGCTGGGCACTGGAATCTTTGGGTAGCTGCTGAATTGCAGCACAATGTCTTGAAAGCAATTTCCTTCCAGTCATAACCACACAAAGATTGAGGCGTGTCGGGCATCTGCTGGAGAAGTGCACAGTTTGGCCTCTCTGGAAAGAGAGATTCATAGCCAGGGCAGTGCTTTCTGAAGATTCAAAGATTTAGTTAAATAGCTCACAACACTTACACATACCAAATATAAAGCGACAGTGAATGGGCTTCGTCTAATTTTTAAATGGTTTAAACTTTTAATACCTTCCGTTTTTCTGTCACAATAATAAAGTTGCTGATGTTTGGTCATATCCTTTGGCGAGGTGATTGCAAAAATATTTATTTTCAGAATAAATGAATATACAAAACATCAGTTTTGGGGAGCTCTAGGGAAACAAAGCACCGTCTGCCATTTCAATAAGGATTTATTGAGTACCTGCCTGATGTGAGGCAGAGTTCCAGGAACCCTGGTAAGAGCAGTAGTTAAGGCATGATTGCTGACCCAAAATAGCTCAAACCACAGAGATGATGGAGGGCATAATATAAAAGTAGTTACAACACGAAGAAGAATAAAATAAGGTGGAAATTTAGGTTGTATATGCATTACTTACTCTTCCACTTATTTATAGCCCCATCCTCACTTTTCGAAAAAAATATGAGGAAGCTTAACTACCTCAGTTAAATGTGTGTGTGCACATGTGTGAGTGTACAGCACATGTTTTAATGTTTAAGAAGAAATGGAAAGCCACGTCTTTGAAAATAACTACAGCTAATGTGAATAGTGTGATTGAATATTAAATTTGTCTGTAGATTTATGTCAGAAAAGAAAAGGGAAATGTGATGGAATAAATACTTCCTTTTATGTGATAGAACATTTCCTGTATTTATTTCTCAAAGGAAATAGTCATGTAATCATGTAAGATGCTATAGCAGATATTGGTTTTCATAGTGAACAATATCTTCCACAACACCTTTGAATCCAAATCAGAAAATATTTTATTATGCGTTTTTTATTTTTATGGTCTTCAAAAGAGTCAATGACATATCATTAAATTGTAACAAGTCTGTATGAAATTAAGATAGATTATATACGTGTTTTTCCAATGAATTGTTGGTGTTGGGAAATTGGAGTGGTAGTAACAGAAGTTTAAGTATTCTGAGCTTTATTTTGGATGCCACTACTTTTATGAAGAAATCTTTATACGTCTAGTAAAATTGAGACCTTCCTTTATGTTATTTATCATTGGTTTCTTATATACCAAGAAAGTAGAGTTTGGTGGTCGAGTTTTTTTGACTCTGTAGAAAAGCTACAAGTTCCCAATCTGGGCGCTACATATTAATTTCTATATAAATTTGGCAATTTACTGGATTTTTTTTTTTGCTTTTTTCCCCATCAATTGTAATATGGAGGTAATAATAGTACTTACTAATACTACATACCTCCTAGTGTTTAATAAACTTTAAATTGGTTAAATATATATTTATATTTGTGTGTCTATACACACACACGTGCAATTAGAACAATGCTTGGCACATGAGAAACACTTTATAAGTGTTAGCAAGTATGGTTATTATACTTAACATTACACATCTAGTTCCAATAACTTGTGTGAGCTTCTTACAAATATCTTCTCAATATTATTTGAGTTTCTAATCCTAGCACTTAGCTGCCAGCAAATGGCAATGAAAGGGAAATAAGAAAGGAAAAAAGAAGTCAAACGTCTTTGAATTTCCTCTTTTGTCTCCATTCCATGTCGATATCACCTTTTCTAAAGCCTGTTGGCAGAAACTGCCCATGAAACATCTTTTCTGAATTCATGTATTTATACTATCTTATCCTGATATGTGAACTGAACATACCTTTCTGAAATCTTCCAAGTTCCACCAATGAATCTCGGGTTGGCTAGGGTTTCCTCTGCTCCGTGTCTCTACAGCACTCAGTGCTAAGAACGCCTTCATCCATGACGCTCACTTATCTGTAGTACTTTTACTTGCTCCAATAGGGCTGTGGGGCAGAAGGGGACTCTTGGTGGTTCCCCAACTTTCAAATCAAATGCAACCCTCTCTTTCTTGCATACCTTTTTCTTCAGGAAGACTCTGGTGGTCCTTATCCTATGTTCCCACGGGATTCTACAACACTACAGAGAGTCATAGGTGCTCAATGAGTATTTGTTAAACAAGGGAACAAATAATTATGAAGGAACAAGGACTGAAAGCATAACGGTCAGGTGATTCCTTAAGTTATTCACGAAAACTAGCGATTGCGTAAGAGTTACTAAAGTTAAGTGTGACAGAAGACCAGACTGTCGAATGGATCAACTATTGAGTGACTCCAATCCAGGGAATCTCCAGAGGGAAGCTGCAGGGGACGAGGAGCCAAAGCCTATTTTGTTCCGTGCTTGGGAGAACTGTGCTGCTCTCCTGTAGATGGAAAGCAGGTACTACAATTTATTCTCTGCCAATAAATAAATGTTACTTTCATTGTCCTGAATTTTTGCTTAAATTTTATTTTAGAAATGCCAAATATTTACTGAACATTGAAAGATATTTCTCCTTTTGTTATTTTTTAGTGTATATTATACAGAGACGATTCTCAACCTACGGCTTCAAAATGAAAACTATACTAATTAAGAAAATTAACAAACTATTGATAAAAATTACTGCAGGTTAAAAATAGTGAAACTCATACTCATCACGTAAATTTAGGGACTAGAAGTCAAAATTAAAAAAAAAAATTCTGATTATTTATATTGAAAAATTAAACCAAAGTTTAAATGAATTCATTGTTAAATAGAAAAAAATTTCTCCATTGAAGAAAGAGACTAAAAATATTTTAGCCTCTAAAAAAGATGGTGCTATAAAATAGTAAGAAAATCGTGGGTTAAACACAAAAAGTAAAAGTAGTTAATATTTTTCTCATTCAGAGTGACTATTCTCAAATGCAGAATGGAAAAATCGAAAACTACACAGCAGAAGAGTAAATATCATAAGTCAGAAGAAAAATATTTGTGATATTTGGCCTGTCCATAAAAGATTAATAAAATCTGATTCCCCTAGTGAACAGACATAATGCTTCTCTTTTATGTAGATAAAAGAATTTTTTAAAAAATAGGCTAAAGAAAATACAAAATAGCTTTCTAAAGACTGGGTCAGAACATATAGTCTTCTTGGCTTTCATGTCTTAGAAACGCTTTCTATGCCATGCAATTGACAGTGAGGAAAGTATATTCTTTGCAACTATAAAATGAGTTTAAATAATTTAATAATCATAGTCGAATAGCTTGATAAATTTCTATAACAGGCTCAAAGGTTTGAGCGCAAAAGGTCCAAAATCATTTGTACAATTAGACTGCATATTTTTCATTTGTGGTTGAGGTTTATTCTATTTTAGAATCAAATTTTAGTAAGTTCTTATTTTTCACGCTGATAAAATGATGACTTACATTTTACATTTCATGAAAGATATTGACTAACTGAATTAGGCCCATGGTATTCAAGATCTAGCATTTGGGAGAGTCAACTCAATTCATTAATAGCAAAATTGGAGTTTTGTTGCCAAGGCATACATTAAAAAACAGAAAATGTGCAAAAAGTCGGGTTTGAACATAAGTCTAAATGACTTTGGATTTATTTTATTTCATTACAAAATTCCTCAAGTTCTCTAACTTGGATCATTTATCTTATATATTAAATGTATAAATTAACAGCTTTGAATGAAAACACACGCACTGTGCAGGGAGGCTGTGGCTGCCCCTCACAGACAGGAGGGACCCCCCACACACACACCAATGCGGCTAAGCTCAATGATGACTCTCACCCCAGAGCATGGGAAGAGGTTTAGTACCTCTATAATTGAGCTTTCTGGGGGAGGTCAGGTAGGGCTCCCAAGCAGGGCTGAAATGGCATGAGAGGACAGCAAAAGGAGAGTGGCTTGGGGTCTACGTAGTCGGGGAGTAGGGCTGCGTGTGAGCTGGAACTTTCTTGGTTTGCATCTCCTGCTCACGCCCAAGGAGGGAGCACACAGGCTTTCTTATCAACTTGCCCAGATGGGAGGCAAAAGGGAAGAGCGTAGGTGAGGCTTAAAAGACGTCAGCAGTCAAACATTATAATAAGAGACATATCACTTCCCTCACCAAGTTTAATGGCTGCGTGGAAATATATTTCAAACCACTGGAAACTGCATCATAAATTTTCAGAGGAGTTGCCATAAGAGATCACATAAATTTCTTTCTTTCTTACTCTCATCTCCTTTTCCTCCTGTCCTCCCTCTCTCCTTTTCTTTGTTCTGTTCTTCCATTTTCCACTAATTAATGGCCGACTATAGGTTCTGTGTTTTCATGACACATGCAGTGTAGTGGTGGGAAATGTAATTTAAATTAGTCATTACACAAATGATTATTTACAATTGCTGCGAATACTATAAAGACTTATAGGTGCTATGGGAGCACATAACATGAATTTGTGAAGGTGTCCCTTAGAAAATGACATGACAATTGAGACCTATGGCTCAGTTGTGTTAATTAAGGGACCAGCAAAAGGCTATGGTTGGAGGGAGAAGGGTCCCAAACATTTAATGAAAAATTAACTACCATTTAGTTTTACCATCATCACTGGTTTCTTGTAGGTGTTGCTATAACTTTGGTATATAATATCGCTTGACTGATTATTTTGTCTTACTTATGGAAATGATAATCAATTATTAATTTCAAAAATGAATGGGAAGAAAAAGACAAAGAGAAAAGGAAACAGAAGGAGCAACTAGGGGAAAAAGGAAACCTTGTCTTTATTTTATACTATTGTATATACTCTTTCTTATACAATGCTTATAGATTATAAATGGTTGATAAATATTGGTAGAATAAGTGAATGAATAAGTAAACATCAGGGAAAGAAAAGAAGAAAAATTAAAATGTAGGAATCGTTTTACTATTATGGATTTTATAGACGTTTTCAAACATATTTTTTATAGATATACTTATATAAAGTGCTGAATTTGTGCATTAAGTAAATTGCCACAGAAATGCAACTGCTAGAGCATGTTGATTGTTTTGAGAAAGATTTGCTGTCTTTATTTTCTCTCTCTGAATTTAAAATTATCTTTGTCTTTACTTGAAATGTTTTGTTTTAATGTATGTAAAATAGTTTTATTTGCACTTATTCTGCTTCGATTTGTCAGAGCCTGCTGATTCTGTTGCTTTCATTTTTTTCATAACTTCTGGAAAATTTTTGTCTATTATCTCTTCCAATATTATGTCTGAATCATTCTCTCCTCTCCTTATAGGACCATGATTATACATATGTTAAACCATTCTTTTTCAATTTTTTCTATTCTTTTTCTCTCTGTGATGCATTAAGGAATTTTCTATTGACCTACTTTCCAGTTCACAAATACTGTCCTCTGCTGGATCTAATCTGCAATTACACCCATTTATTGAGTTCTTCATCTCAATTGTTTAAGTTCTAAAATGTTCACTTGGTTCTTATTAACAATATTTACAAATACTAATCATAGTTACTTGAAGTTTTTGTCTGCTATCTGGATGACCCTTGAGTCTTCCTGTTGTCTTTTTTCACCTCTTGATTCTTGTTCACATGATCCTGTGTCTTGGATTACCTAATCATTTTTGTTTGAACACTGGACATTTGCACATTAAAAATTATGGAAGCTCCAAAGAACATTTTTCCCCTCCAGAAAGGGTTAGTTCCTTCTTCTAAGTGGAGAGTGAAAGTCATAATATAGTCATGGACTGATGTGATTTGAGGCAGAGTCTCAAATTGTTAACTGCCCTCCTTCTTCTGGGTCGCCTGCCTCCCCCTAGGGCACAGACAGGTGGGAATTTCAACTGAGAACCAGATGTGTTCAGTGGTTCCCTCTCCAGGGCATGTCTGAGCTAGAGCCCATGTTTCCTCAGTCTGGACAGACATGCAAGAACTTTCTCTGCTTTCCAAAGCCTTTCTACTTAGGCTTTAACCTCCAACTCAGTACACAAGTAGATATGGAAAAATCTTGAGGGGAAAAAATAGCCGGGTATATATATATAAGACTCAGCTCTTCACCCCTTTGCTTGAGGATCTTGGTCCCTCAAGTTTCCAGTGTTTTCTGTCCAGCACCTCCAGGCTTCCAACAGTTCAGCTGGTTTCCCTACGCCTAGAAACATCAATCTTTGGAAAAAGCCTGAGTTCAGCCTTTCACCCTGAACCCAGCGTTGGCGAATGCCCTTTTTCTGTCCATGTGGCTACATTTCTACCCTAATTAGAATACCAGCATACTGTTTCCTTTGACCTCATTGGTTCAGATCCTCTCTGATACCTTTGGAGAAATCTGCTTTTGTATTCTGGCTAGTTTTTGCTATGTGGCGGCTGCTGCTGTCCTCTCTGATGGTTGGTCAACTATATGCTCCTTCACCTTATTTACTCCTGTGTGGTCATCTGAGTTAGGAAAATGTGACCCTGCTCTGCTCTAGATGGTCTAGCTCATAAATGGTGCTGGGTCAATTGGATAGCCGTATATGAAAATATAATTATTGATACCTACTTCAGAACATTCTCCCAAATCAATCCCAGATGAATTTTATATCGAAAAGTAAAAGGCTAAAAAAGTAAAAAACGTTTAGAAGAAAATAAGAAAGTACCTCAGGCAAAGCATTCTTTAAGAGAACAAAACTGCATTAGCCATAGAAGAAAGATTTGATAAAAAGGACTACATTAAAATGAAGACCCTTGGTTCCTTAGAAGATACCATTAAGAGAGTAACAAAGCAAACCACAATATGTGAGAAAATATTTGCTATATACATGTATATTATACGTATGTATCGCCTTGGCTGGTCTCTAGTACCCATTATTTAGTTAAGCACTAAACTACATGATGTTGTGAAGGTGGTCTGTAGATGGGGTTGCCATCTGCCATCAGCTGACCTGAAATAAAGGAGATAACCCTCAGCAATCGGGGTGCACCGCTTCCAATCAGCTGAGAGGCTTAAGAGCAAACTGAGGATTCTCTGAGGAAGAGACGTTGCCTCAAGAGGAAAATATTCGCTCCTCTCTGAGTCTGTAGCATGCTGGCCTGCCCTATGGCCTTGCCAGCCCCACAGCCACGTAGGCCAGTTCCCTGAAATAAGGCTTGTATATGCATATGTGTAAGTGCATGTATTTGTGTGTACATGCATATAAGTATGCATTTATACCCCACTGCTCCCTCACTGAAACACTGACAACACAAAGAACCCCTACAAATCAACAGTAGACAACCCAATAGAGTAACAAAGGGCAAAAAAGTGGACATTACGTAAAAGAGGCTAAACATAGCCATACGATATCACATGAAGATACTCTCAACTTCCTTAGAGTAACCAGAGTAACAACAGAGTAACAACAGAGTAACAACAGAGTAACAACCAGAGCGGCTGAAAGGAAAAAGGGAGAGAACACTAATGGTGGTGAAGATACGGACCAACTGGAATTCTCAGACAGTGCTTGTAGGAGCATAAATTAATTCAGCCTCTCCCTCCTTCCTTCCTTCCCTCCTTCCCTCCCTCCCTCCTTCCTCCTTCCTTCCTCCCTCCTTCCTTCCTCCCTCCTTCCTTCCCTCCCTTCCTTTCTTTCTTTATTTTTTCCTTAATTCATATCAGCGAGGTCATGTGCTGTACATCCTGTTAAAGAAGCTTTAGATTATATAAATGTTACATGGAAAAAACAGGAGATTCCCATATACCTCCCCCCCCCCCATTTTCCCCATTAGCGTCTTCCGTTAGTGTGGTAAATTAGTTACAATTGATGAGCACATATTGAAGCACTGCTACCAAGCATAGCCTGTAGTTTACATTATGGTTTACACTTTGCACTGCACAATCTTATAGGTTTTGACAGGATGTATCTATAAAGGCCTGTATCTGTCATTGTAATGTCATGAAGAACAATTCCAGTAATAGTTTAGCTACTTTTGAAAATGTTTTGGCAGTATTTACTAAAAGGGGAAAATACAAATAAACTATAATCCAACTGTTTCATTTGTGGTCTATGTAGACCTGAAATGCATGGATATGCTCACCAAAAGACATATGCAAAACGTTCATTAGGGTGCAATTGTGAAAAACTGGAACAAAAAAATGACCATTATTAATAGAATAAATAAGTAAATTGTGATATATCCATACAGTGGAATATATGAAAATGAACAAATTATAACTACATAGAGCAACAAAGAGAATATCACAAACTAATGAGAGGAAAAGCCACGCACAAAAGATTATATGCTGCATGATCTCATTCATTTAAAGTTTAAAAACTAGCAAATCTAGTCAATGGCTTTGGAGTAAGGCTAGTGGCTACACTAAGCTGGAGCAGTGACTGCGAGCAGAAGACAGGGATTTAAGGTTTACAGATTACTTTCTGTTTCATGACCTCAATGGTAGTTAAATAACCAGCTTTATCAAGCTGGACATTTATTATCTCCATGCATTTCTGCATATGTTATTCATATTTCATATAAAATTTAATAAGATTAAGGGAAAGTTTTTTTAAAGATCAGTTTCTGGCAGAGTCAGGAATATACATGAAAAATTGATATTTACTTGATTTTTTCCCTCTACCTGTTAAGGAAAGGCCATCATCAGAAGTTGACTTTTAGCTGGTAGGACCAGCAAGGCAACTTCAACGTCTTACCTCAGGGCAAAATGAACTCTCCAGCTCTGCACCATATTTGAGTCCACAGGAGCCCTTGGTTGCCTTTCCATTCCACAAAATATCACTCTGGTCTATTCCTTTGATGGTGTTGTGCCCACTGAACCTGGAGGACAGGAAATAGAAAGTACACTGGATGCAATTAAAAGCACACGTGAGACAGGAAGCGGGAAATAAATCTCACAGAAATGCAAGGTCCCACTCCCTTGGTGAACTTTCTGGGAGTATAGGAGCGTGGCGTATTCTAGTTCCCTTATAAGACGAAGGACAACTCACTGCACGTGGCCGCTCTTACCACGAAGGAACGATCATAATGACGAATGGGCCTTGTACTTTGGAGACACTAAACATCTCCTGCGGGCACACTATTCAGACCTATTTACAGAGTGACCCCTGAATGTGCCATTTTCATGGATGCCAAGAAGAGAAGGCACTGCAACAGGTACGGGCTATTGTGCAAACTACCCTGCACTTGGGCCATGTGACACGGCAGATCCTGTGGTGCTTAAAGTGTCAGTGGCGGAGAGTCATGCTCTACGCAGTGTTTGTCAGGCACCTAGAGGCTAGTGACAAGGCACCAATATTTCATAAGCTGTTTGAGAATACTTACAAAAATTTAAAAATTGAGATTGTGAGTTTTAGTCTTATAACTTGCACTTTTAGTGTATCTTCAGTCTAGGGAAACAATATATCAGAATTGTTAGAGAATGGAAGTGCAAGGTAGGAAAGAGATGTCAGAGACTTCTATAATTATTTCCTTTTCTTAGAGAAAATAAAATACGGAAAATAAAAGCAAATACAGAACAAAATTGTCTAAAATATCCATCCAAAAAGAAGGGATTCCACAATTGTCTAAAATATAATTCTAAAATTAATTTGGAAATTGAGAATCAGTGTTTTCAATTATTAAATATTAACATGATCAAATATTTTTATTTTTTTATTTAACTTAACAATGAGGGAATGCCATATTTATTTCTAGAAAAACAGGTTGAAATAGGTATGAACACAAACTTAGGGCATGCAAGTACATGAGGTAAAATCACAAAGGTCACACAGAGAAGGGTTCATGGCTTCACAAACTTAACACCCAATTATTTTAATGCAGTTAAAAATAATATATGCAGTTAAATAAAACATTTTAAATTATTACTGAAATAAAGGAAAGCCCTTTTTAAAAAATGATAAAGGGTACAATGAGCAAGAATGAAAAATTAGGTTTTGATCAATCTATTGTGTTCCAAAAAATAGGAATGGCTGTTTTATTATTTTTCAAACCTTGCAATCAAAGAGCTGGCAGACAAATAGATGCCTTAAGATAAATAGTCCTGTGTTTTCTCTCTCCTCAGCCTTAAAACAACAACAAAAACAAGAAAAAAAAACAACATTGTGAGTTGTCCTGCAAGACAACTGAATGATTTTTTTATAGTTAAAGTCATGCATTGTCTGTGTTCTAATCAAATAATAACAAGTTCATAATTCTCAACAGCTATTCCCATCAGAAAGATTTTTGCAATTCAGCTGATGAGAGAAATAAGCAAATAAATGAAAGAATGAATTAATGAAAATGCACTTCTCCGTCTAAGTGACGCCCAGGGAAACCAACCCTTTAACTTCCATCACCTGAAGAGCACTTGCTGGGGTGTGTAGCTGCCTCTCCCCTTTTCCTTCGTCGTGGACAGTGCCTGCCAGCCTCCAGCCTCTCTCAACAAGAGCGCTTTCATTCTCCTCGTGTCACTCTGCGCTGCGGGATGCCTTGCTTCTGCTTTCCTCGCGTCTTCAGTTTTGTCCTCTTGCAGTTTATTGCGCGTCTGCCACTCATGGACCCATTCCTTAATAGGAGTTGAAATATCCCGATTCTTTTTTTAAAGTTTCTGACCAAGGAAACTTGGCCTTCAGCTTCAACTAACTACTAAAACCCTAAAAGTTTCCTTTCGTGGCAGGTCTCCCCGTCCTGCTGGGGCTTGGCTTCCCTCTTCCGCAGCACGTGTGTCTCCTCTGCCTGCAGCCCGTTGGCCACTTACTGCCTTCCCTGCCCGACCGTCCCCAAGCCCTTGTTGCCGGGGGTCCACGCGAGGCTCTGAGGACAGAGCAGCTGGTCCAGATTCCCTTGTACTGAATTTTGACACGGCAGAACTGTTAACATAGGCCCGGGAAATGCTGTGTAAATCCATGTTGTCTTTATGAGAACAGTTTCTGATCTTCTTTCTCAACCGAGATAAAAAGAATGCATTTTCCGAACCAATAGCTGCCTACCCTGTACCTTCAGGCATATTTCTCTGCTCTAACAATGACCAGCAACCTGCACTTCAGCTGGGCTTGGGGCTCCCTTTGGTGAGCTGTCGCGGTCTGCAGCCGTTCTCGAGGGTCCCTCTGGTTTCTGCAAGGGACAGAGAGCTGAGAATGAAAAGAAGGCGTGCTAGGACGGCAGTGCATCCTACTCTTTTACTTACTATCTTGGCAGTGGGGAGGCAGTTCCTGTGACTACATCTTGGCCTTCCCGCTGAGTTCGCGCCTACCTCACAAGCTAAGGACCCAATACAAGGGTTACTCCAGCTGCCAAGTATATTAATCTCCATTATGCTTCAGTTATGCTGGATTCTGAACTAAGGCTCCATTTAGTGCCCAGCCCCTATTTGCTTTCACACGAAACAACTGGGCCATAATGAGGCTTCAGATGTTACGTATAAACAAAAACTCAGACCACTGGTCCAATAATAGTCTTCAAATTGCCAGTTACTCAACCCCCCAAGGCAGAGTGGCAGCTCCTGAGCATGTAGCTGCGCAGTAGCCCGTACGTGGCTTAGAAGTGCCCTGCACTTGGCTGAATGCTCTGCCCTCGGCTGAATGCTCTGCCCTCGCTGTCTTGAAAGTCTTGATGTTTTAACAAAGGGTCCCTCTGATTTTGCATAGGCTCCCACAAATTTCATGCCCAGGAGTGTCTCTAGGTGTCTTTGGGGAAGGGCCAGAGGAACCATTCCTTTGAATAGTTACCCTCATGTTTCATCTGGAGACTCAGCCAGTTTTCCAATCAACAGATTCTGAAAAGTGACGCATGTCTTAGCAATGGAAAAATGATCCTGAATTTTTATTGGGGCTCTTACACGCAAATCACTATTCACATGTTAAATATATCATAGTAATTAATACATATGTGTAAACTACAAAAATTGCCACCCCCTGGCACCTAGCAGTAAGCAATGCCAATGGACTGCTATTGCATAATGCGTCTATCATCCCCATTAGAATCAATAAGCCACTGCCCTTGACTGCTTCTCCTTTCAACGAAGCTAGCCTTTAGAAGACAGCACCATGAATTTCTCAGTGATGCATGCGTGCCTCTTACCAGCAAACTCCTGTTGCTTGTTGACCAGTGTGCCCTCTGAGCATTCCTGTAGAAAATAAGACTTTGACAGGTCTTCTATTTACACAGTACGTGTTAGTCTGGGTCCTCTGAGAAGCGGAAACACAAATACAGAATTTAAAATGCAGGGATTTTATTATGGGAAACACCTGTGTGACAAAAAATGGGGCTAGGGCTTGAGAAGGCAAAGAAAACCTGGAGAACATGATTCAAGTCCATTTCTGACTGAAGTCGAGAAGGAATGGCCTTGGCTGCCATGCAATCTAAGAACAGGCTTGCAGGATTATTTGTGGAGGGTGGTCCTAGAGCCAAAATCTGACCTCAGAGCAGCTAATTGCTCTCAGGTCCCTCTGATGTGTTCAGTCACTGACTAGCAGCAATCTGGGAAAAGTGTGGTCTTGTCACAAAATGGGTATGAATTTCAGAGTACAGCAGCTGGGGTACTTCATAGTCATAAACCCAGAAATCTGAAGTCTGAGAGGCACATTCTCTCAGCCATCTCTACCCATTCTTGTACCATGCAGTTCTACTTCTGCATGTAGGTTTGAGAAGCAGCTTCTCCATGATTTTCTCTGTCCTTTCTTCCTTAGGACAAATCAGAAGTAGGAGCTAAATGAGGTAAACGATAACCCCATCTCTGCCTGACGAAATTATAACTGTTGCTTATTTTTATTTTCCCTAAGAATAAATTTAACATTTTTATTCCAAATGTACCTATTGTGGGTTTAGAAAAGAAAGCAAATTAATGTCGCCTCAGAATGGTCACATTTTCTGATAATTGATTGGTATGCTGCATAATAAATCACTTGTGGTTTTCAACAGGAAAATATCTTTAAGAATAATTCAGTGTTTGGAAGATAATTATAATTCTTAATTTATTAAATCCTAATGAACTTAAGTATGTGTTTCCTTTTGCTGAGACCATTTGTCTTTGGGGTGTGGGGGGGACTTTATTCCATATTGTTCCACAATGTTCCCCATCTGGAATGTGATATATTAGAGATTGGAATTATTGACTAGTTGTGTTAGAATAGAAGTATTACCTATTAGTTAAAAGATTTTAGATAGTTTACATGTACTCTTCGATGCCTCAGTTTTTTCATCAATAAAATGAAGGAAATATCCCTCCTCTCAGCAGTGCTGGGGCTCTAAATTGAGTGTTGTTTTTTAATGTCATTTCTCCTTCCTTTCTCTTCCTCTTCATACAAGCTTATTAGATCTGTCAGTATAGAACTGAGAGCGTGAAGATAAGTTTCCTAAAATGAAAACTCACCAGGGGTTAGAAAAAGAAGAAAGATGAAGTATAAAGGTGTCATAACAATTCTTGATTTAGCATTGGTTTTCTATGTATATTATTACTGTTTCATTTTTGGATAATCAAATAATGTTGTTTCATCTGCTTTTCTTCAGGTTATGTTATGGAAGAAAACTTTACAGGATATTTGGTTTTGTCTATCAACTTTATAGCTACCTTGACCTTACTGTAAGATGATTTTGTTGTAAATACAAGATGTTTCCATCCACTGCAAGCAATTCATTAAGATCCTGAAGCTATTTTGTAGGAACGAAAAAACATTTTTATGTTTTTTTTTCTTTTAAGGAAACATATAGGAAAAAGAACTTAAGAAAGAAAGAAACCTAGCAGTCTTTAAGATATTTCCTATAGCCTGATACATATGTAATATAAACTTAGATTAGACCTATTTCTTTATGGCCTGCTTAAACATAAGATTTACCTTGCTAGTATAAATCCTAGATTTTTCTTAACAAATATAGCTAAAAATGACAAGTAGTAAATAATCCTGGGTCTTTGTAAACCTTAATATTTAAACATAAGAAATATGAAATTTCCAAATATAATTGTATGTCTTTATTCTGAAATTTCATTTATCTGCATTCACATAGCTTATTCGTGTTCCATGTTGATCTATATCCATCCCAGCATTCCAATAAAACTGCTTTTCAATCCAAAATGTATCTCTCATTTAAAGTTGTAAGAGCATATTATATTGATTCATTACTTGTGCTTATGGAACCAAATGATCTATCATCTGGTCTTGAATTATCCAGTAAGGCAAAACATTTTTTAAAAATTAATGTTATTTCAGGGATTAAATCACTAACTCATGTGAAAAAACTGGCAACTGCAATATTCAAGATCCTAGGTCAGGTGCTAAGATTGTATAGATAATAAGAACCAACCGCTACTTTGGAAGGCCTTGCAATCAGTCAGAGGACACATATATGTAACTAAGGATGTCCAGTGTGAAATCTTTGGAGACATACACACATTTCATGTGTTTTAAATGGAGGCTTTAAATGCTTGTTCTACCATTTACAAGTTCAGGTTTATTTAACTCTTCACACTTCAATATTGTCATCTGTAAAATTGCCACCATTTTTCCATCCTTGCAAAATTGCTGCAAATTTAAATGAGAGTATTTATATAAAAATGGGCCAGGGCTATGATTTCTTTCCTTTCTCTACACTACACCATGATCCAGTGTGCAAGCTCTGTAACAGAAGACTGTTCAAAATGCTGTTCGAGCAGGGAGAAGGGGGCAAGTGAGTCATCCTCAGAGAATGAGGAATTCTAATAGTGGAAATAAAACTTGACTCTGAAAGTCGGATCATGGGTCAAGGAGATTTCAGGAGGACAGAATGAAGGGAAGCAAGGAGCAGGTAGTGTGCACCATATATGGGGAAACAATGTGGTAGGAGCTGATGGGCAGGCAGTGAGCTAAAGACAGAAGAGGCAGAGCTGCTGCCTGGACCACCAACCGTGGGAAACTCTCAGGTGTCTCTGAGGGGTCAGCATGAAAAATCTTTACGCTAATCCTCCAGAAAAGAAGTTTGATGAGTATAGCCGTCTCCCCTCCCTTTTCGTAGTTGAGAAGGAAGCATTCTCTGGATGCCACTTGTCCCCAGTGCTCATCCGCAGACCAAGCTTGATATTCATTTTCTCTCTGAACTCACCTACTGCTCTTTCCTTGTATGGCAACTTTCCTCCGTGCCTTCTGAAAGCCCTTCACACCTAAAGATTTCTCCTTTACCATCAATAGCCACTGAGCCCACTAATATCTGTTCTTCTTTGTTACTCTTCACGTTCATTTTAAATCAGCAACTCATTACATGGCCACACCCCAGCCTCAATCCTCCTGGTGATAAATGTGCACTATACTACATCTGAATGTTTTAACGTCCTTGTTTTGGGTGATTGATAAATAATACATCTAAAAACATGTATTCAGGAAGTATTGGATCTCTAAAGAATTGAAAAATGACCCAAAATTATAGTCTTTAACAATTTGGTGAAATCCTTCCAGATATTATTGTATATTTTTATACTATAATGTAATCTAAATAACCTGGCAAAATGCACGATATAATTGTATTGTGTAGCTTTAATTTTAATATGTTTTATATCATACCCTTGTTAAGAATGAATTTATGTGACACATACAAGTTGTGACATAATTTTCCATTTAGCAATATTTTGTAGACATATTTCTATGTCAATGACTTTACCCCATTATTTTTAAAGGCTACATAATTTCTCATTCTATTTTTATATTATAATTTTTATGTGTTCATGTGAATTGATTCTAATTGTTCAACAATTCATCCAAAATTGGGTAACTACCCCTACCTGTATATCTCAGTGCACATCTGTAGTTTATAGCACACAAGTATGTTTCCTCAAATTTGATCTTGTTATGATTTTCTGCAATGACTATACCCGAGAAATATTCAAAACCATGAAACCTACTTTATAAAAGGTGATAGCAATATACAACAGATAGTGATTCTATGAGATTTGTATGTGATCCTAAGCATTTGTTTACCACATAAAAGAATGCTATGTATTTTTAATATGCATTTAATTTTATGCCTTAAAATTTTGGAATTGGAAATCAAAATGGTCAAACCACATGTGAAAAGATGGACAAAGTATTGAAATTATAATGTAATATTATGGAAAAGATCAACCTACTAGATTGATATAAAACTCTACTAAATATATAACTGCAATGACAAATAAAGACAGAATAACAATTAAAATGAGCAGTGATAGCTTACAAAGCTAATCCAACTAAAGCATTAGGCATGAGTAAGTATTAATATGTAATGAAAGTATTATTATATAACTAATCCAAATTTTAAAAAGTTTTGGGTTTTCAGCAGTGCTTAAAAATACAGGCTTACTTAGCCTATACAACAAGTCTCGAGTCAGTTGATCCATAGATATTACAGCTGATTCAGTTTACCATCAAGGACCCTGGTTACTTCTACCTTTCTGCCTCTCTACATATACAATTTAGCTTTTACCCTTACAAAATGGAAATGGCAGGAATTGATTAAGGTGTGAAAACTGTATTATGCAAGTAACAACTTATCCTAAAATCTCTAGCAGACTCATGTTTAAATTTCATTGTGTCACATGGTCACTACTCTCTAAAGAGTCTGAAAAGACAGATATGTTTAGCTGGGTATGTTGTCAAACCCAAACAAAATCATGGCTCTCCTCGTAAGGGTAGAAGAAGCTATCACCGGGAACAAATCTGAATAGCTCTATAAAGAAATTGAATTTTTAGTTAAAATATTTTCACAAAGAAAACTCCAAGCCCAAATGCCTTTATTGGTGTTTTCTATCAACTGTTTGAGGGGAAAAAAGTACCAATTTTACACAATTGTTCCAGAAAATTTACAAGAAGAGAATATACGCCAACACATTTTATGAGACCAGAGTTACCCTGATATTGACCCCAGAGAAAGACACTAAAAATGAATACTACAGAACATATTCTTTTTGCATATAGATGAAAAATATATATTTTTAATTTTAGCAAATCAAATCCTACAATATATAACAACATTAATAAATTTGATCAATTTGGGCTTAACTCGGGAATTCAAGATAAAAGTCTGAATACTTTTCCCCATATGATCAGAAACAATACATGGATAACTGAAGTCACCACTTCTATTCAACATTGTATAGAAGGTGTCTAGTCAATGTAATAAAAGAAAAATAAATAAAAGTCTTCAGACTGGACAAGAAAAGGTATATTGTCTATATTGTCTATATAGAAAATCATATGACCTAATAAGTGAGTTATTAAGGTTGCAGGATACAAGGTCAACCTACAAAAATCAGTTGTGTTTTGATTCTCAGAAAGCTAAGTATACACCTACCATATGACCCAGCCAATCCCACTATTAGGTATTGTATTAGTCAGCCAAAGGGGTGCTAATGCAAAATGCCAGAAGTCTGTTGGCTTTTAAAAAGGGTATTTCTTTGGGGTAGAAGCTTACAGTTACCAGGCCCTAAAGAGCCCAACTCAAGGTACCATAAGAGGTACTTCTTACCCAAAGTCTGTTAACATGTGTTTAGTAGGTGTGTTACACCATTTACATTTAGAGAAAAGACAGATATTTTTACTTTCACTCTGTTATATTATTTTGGGTTCAAATAAAATATGCAGAATGTATGGGGTTCTGTTTCTTAACATGGTAACTTTACTGCTTTATCAGTTTAATTAACTTTGATATTTAGGAAGATATTGTTTTTGTTCTTGTAATCATCTGTGTACTAATATCTTTCAAATGCCCTTATTATACTGTTTTATTATTCATCTAGTATTTTATGGGTTGCCAGTTTTTATGGTATTCTTTAACTTTCATCCATTGCCTACCGAAAAATCATTGAGCTTATTTTATGTTCCATTTTTCCTCTCTTTTCCTCCCATTTTTGATATGTTGTTCTACTTTCATATGACACACAACATATAGCATATATCACAATATTATTCTTCTGCCCTTGTCCAGACGAGGTGACTTTCATCTATTCTGAAAAATTATCAACTATTACATTTTTAAATATTGTGTATCCCATATTTTCTATCTCTTCTCTCCTTTTGGAACACTCCAATCTTGCTTTTCATGACTTCAATTTCTTTTTTTACCCCCATATCGCATTCTTTATATTTCACACTTAAGTTTCAGTTTTCAAATTCTGTACTCAGTAGTGTCAAATTTTCATTGAGCTTTTAATTAAGTCGTTATATTAGCATTTCTAGAAGTCAGTAAAGAATTTTTATTTTACACCTATCTCCTTTCTCATGTGCCAAGAATTTGAAGTTTTAAGGAACTGTGAATGTTAGAAGTAGAATATCACATAATTGCTTATTTACTTTATTCCACAATTCCCACACAACATTGTCAGGATAATAACACTAACACTGAGACCAATATGTCTTTTTTTAAATCTGTAATTATTTATTTTTTTTAGAGCATACCCTGCTAAGAATGCATATGTTTATATATTTGAAAGTGTTCAGAATAGCTTTCTTTCCTTGGTTATGTGACTAAATAGATAAAAATTTAGGCTCTTTTTTTCCCATTCTTAGGGAATTGTGTTATAAGTTTTAATCCATTTCTTCTTGGTTACTTTTTAGCACAATTAACAAGTTTTAATTTTGTCTTGAAGAGCTAATCTCTTTTTTTGGAAAAACACATTTTAATTTTTTCTATATGAATTATATATTTATGTAGAGAACAATAAATTATCTTATAAAATAAAAAATAGCTCTCCCTACTGCCCACAGTCTATTAACTAAAATTAAATTGAACCTATTTATTGGTTTAAGAAGAGAAAATATTTTTGCTTCATTGTGATTCTCCCTTCAGTAAAATGGAATAACTTCATTTGTGCAATTCTTCCTCTGAAACATCTAAAAGTTTGCATTTTTCTCTTAAAGTTATTTTAAGCATTTAAAAATGTTCTTTGCTTTTAAATAAATTTCCATCATTTAAGCCAATTGCTCTATGTTTTCTTGATATTGAATCCTATTATTCTCAAATAGAAATGATTTTTACTTCTCTTATCAAATAATTGTTTTATTACTTTTTCATATTTATGACTTTAACCAGAAAACTGAGTATAATCTTACTTAGCAATAATAAGTATTCTTTTTGCTTCTATTTTTAATGGGAATGCTTTATTTTTCACACTGTTATTGAGTTTAAAACTCAGACTTCTTTGAGAGAGATCTGGGCCTGCTCCTTTTGGCCCATCGGTCTTATGTGAAATTAAGCTAAATTATTTTAGACTCTGGATTAAGACCCATCTAAGTATTTCCAGACAGAATATTTTTATTTACTAAGGATTTAAATATTAGCAAACATTTTATAAATCTAGGTTCATCGGCATTATACTATATTACACATATTTTCAGTTTATAGTTTGAAGTAAATTCAAATATTCTGACTTAAGAACTCTTCAACACCTCCTTCTCTATTTCATGATATAATTAATTCTAGTTCTTTCCGAACATTTTTTTTCCATTACAGATTTTTATACTCTAAATGTATTAAACTCATATATTATCAATAATATTTTTAAAACAATTTTCGTTATATCTACTTATGCTCTGGAATTATTTCTAATATTTTTTCTTTTGATTTCCATAAATGCTTAGGAATAAATTGAAGCATTCATAATGCATAATGGAAAATTGGCTCATTAAATGTTATTAAATTTTCTCCTACATGTGACTTTGCAGACCAGAAACAGAAACCACTATATATATAGCCACACCAAATTGCACTAGGGACCCAATGATCACTCAACCTACTTTTGTCTTTGTAGCTTTTTTTACTCCTTTGTTATAATTTAAATAAAGGTTTGTTTCCCATCTGACCTTGATTTCACTAAACTGGCCAAATTTTGAGTCAAAGCCCTTATTCTCCGGGATATTCAAACTACTTCGGTTGGTTGAATGAAAATGCATGGTGAAGCCATAACTGAAAATGTAGGCGATCATTTTCATAGTGGAATAACATTTTATCTTTTGGTGAAAAATAAGCCGAAGAATTAAGCAAAGAGGGAAAGTTTTTCATTCCTCTTAATCCATTTTGGACATTTAGTTTAAATATTTGCTTCTTTACTCCTAAGTGAACTTCAATACTTTTTCTGTAAAACTGTGGTTAATAATATATATTCTATTTGGTCTTAACGTCTATTCATGTGATTTTGACTTTCACCTCTATTTGTGTCTTTTCTCTCTGCTTCACATGACAATTTTTATCAAACCTCTTTTCCAGCTATGATCAAAACATATCTCTGGAACTGTTACCTGCTTTTCTTCCTCAGAAACTAAAGTTTAGCACTATATACCTAGTTTTGATCTCTGTTGATGATGTAAATGATGTTACATGTCCTTTCCAATATGTTTCTGTACCCTGCCTGCAATACCTATTTAGGAAGACCAGAATTATTTGTAGTAAGTGTATCCTATGTTGAAAGTCTACAGAAAATCTAGAAGAATTACTGCATTTCCAAAGCTTATGCTAAATTTATCCTTTTATTTTCATTCATATTTTCGCTGCTCAATAAATGTTCTTTTGTGACTAAATATTTAATTACTGAGAATCTGCTTTCTATAAAATGCAAATTACAAGAAAAATATGACCAATTTTCCCTGTCCTCAGAGATGTTATAATGAATAACACTGATAATGATAACTTTCATTTTATTGTACTTAAATTTTACTTGAACAATAAGCAATTTTTCACTCCACAACCCGTTTAAACTGGCCAAACCCAGACCACCATCTGATAGTATAATAAGGTTTAATTGAAATAAAGCCACATCCATTTGTTTTTGTATTGTTTATGGCTGTTTTCATGCAATGGCAGAGTTCAGTAATTTTGACAGTGACCACATTGCTTAAAATATTTATTATCTTGCTTTTTAGAGAAAAAAGTTTTCTGACCCCTGACTTTGATGACAAAGTTTTCAGTTATAAGTTTATTTTAAGAAATTGCTCTATTATGACTTTATAACCTAACATAATTTTCTATGTTAGAGGACCAATATGTCTTCAGTTTTCTTTCAACTTATTATTAAACATATAGATGATATTGAGATAATATAAGGAATCTTGTTTTATAATAAAGTATGCATTGATTGAATATTTAACAATATGTTTGTACATATTTATATAAGACACTTAAAGCAGTAAAATTAACTCCAGTAGGAAGTAACCTTCAAATTTCTGAATGAGAGATCTATTTTTAATGCTTAATATCAGAACCAGAATCATGGATGAAGGTTTGTTGCAGGTATTGATCAGAGCTTGGCCTAGGAGATTCCTAGAAAGATAGACAGTAAAGTAACATGTTGACTAATCTGGGATTATTACCTGGCAATTCACAAAATACTTAAAGCCAATTAAAACAAAAGAACGGGCAGATGACAGAAGTGCAATTACATTTTATGAGCACCTACTATGAGGCAGGCACTATTCTCTCTCTAGCTACATAATACAATGTGGCTTTTAAGCCTCACATGGATTCAGTTGTGAGATACATAGAAATTTCCCTATTTTAAAGAGAAAAAGAATTCTCAGAAATTAATAACTTTACATTTATGTTTATTAAATGCTGACTCTGCTTCAGACACACTGTTGAGAACTTTGCACACTTCACTGTATTATATTTAGTGTTTTTTCATGTAACACTGGAAACAGATTGATGAAATGGTTGACACTATTCTCATATTATCTAGCCAAAGAGCTTATGATTTATCCAAGGTAAGAGGGGCAGAGCCAACATTAAAATCTAGTTCTATTTGACTAGATATATCATCTCTTAGTCAAAATTGTTTGCTGAAACCTCGTCTTGACACTTAAGAGCCAGATCTTAAATAAGTTTCTTAAAATTTTGGTAACTGGGAACTTGAGGAGAGAAAAAGCAGGCTTCTCTGATTCAAAAGCCAAGTGTTTACCATGGAAAGTACTTCACTAAGGATCAAAATGCTGAAGCTACTCAGAATGCATGGGATGATTGAAGACTTCTGGCGATATTGTTAGATCTCAGACTCTCATTTCCCTTGTAGAGGCAGTGCCATATAGTTTTCAAGAGTTTTAACCTTGGAATGAGGCCACCTTGGTTCAAATTATTGCTCCATCACTTGCTGACTCTATACTCTGGGGAAATTACATAATTTCTTTCTGTAAATGTTTTCTTGTCTTATCAAAGGCTGTAACAAGAATACATACTTTCTAGGACTGTAATGAGGATTGAATGAATTAGTACCTATAAAGACCTTAGGATACTATCTGTATCTCTCTCTTTCTTCTTCTTGATTGTCTATGTATTCAGACTTCATTTTAATTTTTTAACTTGGTATTTTATTTTCAGATTAGGTTGAAAATCTAACACATTTCTCACATAAATATAAGAAAATGAATTAGCCCTACTTATATTTAATTTGTTTGATAAATACAGTGAATTGAGTCCTGAGATTTTTAATTACTAATGATTATATGATTGAAACTAAATACATATTGATATAAGTTGTGTCTACACAAGTGTACATAAGATAAATAATGGTGTTTAATTTACATAACATGCATGATTAACATTTTCATTATTTCAAGTACATTTTTACCATTTCAGTTGCTCTTTTTTTCTCATATATCCCGTAAGCAATAATGTAAGCCTTCTGATAAGCTAATGTCCATATGAGTTATTAGGACTACAAAGCTATATGCATGTACATGGGGGTGAAGATGTATGCTAACCTCTCTGGAGACAGGGAATCAACTAATGAAAATAAATTTTCCGAAACCAGTTTCAAATTTTTCAACCATTTCAGTATTACTCTACTGTCAATGAAACATTATGGTTTACTTTTGATGATGGAAATAATTCATGAATGATGGTTCAGTTAAAATAGCTTGGTTCTAGCTCTTTCCCTATCAGCTGCCAGTAGAAATTAGTAGATTGAACAACTAGGAAGAATTCATAAAATTCCCATAGAAAGGACTCCACACCATGAAACAGACTCCATCTGCATAGAGAGTAAGCCTGTTCCCATTTTGCTCTCTGTTGGATGTCTAGTGCTGCACACATGCCCCTGAGTGTGGTCCATACTCAACAAATGTTAGCTCAATAAGAATATGAAGGAACAAATTTGCTTGGGGGAGAATCTGAAAGAGGACACATGATGGGGGTACATCTCTCACAGAAAGTAGGGATATCCAGTTGTAGGATAAATATCCTGAGGATTGAAAACAAAAAAAATAAAATAAAATAAAAATCAAAAACAAAAGACTTCCTTTTGGCACAGCAGGTTGAGAGTTCATATCATTGCAAGGCATCCATGGTCATTCTTTCCACTGGTAGGAAAGGGGAATGATAGAGGAATCCTTTATCACTTAACTCCTGTGCAGATAGTTGGAGGAGAGAATTGTGAGGCAAGGAATTTTCCAGCTGCTGTTCTTGATCAGTGGAAAGAAAAATCTATTGACATACACAAACAATTAGACATAAATTTCAGGCTAAAATCCTCCTCTGTGAGCAGCAAGTTTCCATTAGCCCTTGTGTTAGTTTTCCAAGACTGATATGACAAACACCATGCCATAGTTTGGCTTAAGCAACGGGAATTAATTGCTTCATGCTTTTGAAGGCAGGAGGTACAAAACCCAGGTCTCAACAGGCTGCTCTTTCTCCCAGAGTCTGTACCTCTCTGGTGCTGGCTCGCCACAATCCTCGGGTTTCCTTGGCCGGCATCTCTGCCTTGCTCACGGGGCTTCTCTTCTGGCTTTTACTTCTCCTGCTTTGTCTTCTGTGTCTCTCTCTAGATTTCCTCTCCTTATAAGGACTTCAGCCAAATGGATTAAGGCCCAGCCTGATTCAAATTGGCCTCATCTAAATAGTGGCTTCAAAGAACCCCTTCACTAATGAGTCCATGCCTTGGCTCCATTAAGGAGCAAACATCTTCGAAGTTCCTATTACCAGTGGGTTCTCACCAACAGGAACTCAGATTAAGAGTTGAACATATCTTTATGGAAGGCCTGATTCAATCCTCACCAGCCTGAAGAGTATGTTTCTCCAATAGTTGAGGGTTACTAGGGAAGAGTAAAGCGTAAGCTCTTGATAACCAGTAAACTCTAATCACACTTTCCTAGTGCGCCTCTAAAATTAGTACTGGTTGCTCCAGTAAAAGAAATTGCACCCGTTTGATCATAAACAATAACCAGAAAGGAAACAGCATGGATTCTGCAAAGCTGTATTTAATGTAAGAAAAGAAATGACATTGACAATTAAGAGGAATAGAAAAAGTTAATAGGCAAAAAAATGAAAAGATGAGAACTATGGACAAGTATTTCTTCATTGTATGTAGAAAACATTTAAGGAAAAAATATCTATCAAGAAATAAGAGCTTAAAGAAGAGATTAAAGAATGGCAGTAATTGACACATAAGCAGGTATAGTTTAGGTTAAAATAAAATAAAACCATATGTAAAATAAAGTACGTTAATAACAGTTAATGAATAACGATGAAGCTGCTTATTACATAAAGGAATTGTCAGTGTCAATGAAGTAAAATAAAATAACAACAGAAAAGGAGTTGTTTGAAAGTAGGTGTTAAGAAGTATTTAAAAGAAAAAGGAAATCCCAAAAGAACACCACAGGTATTCTTGCAAAAAATGAGTAAGTTGAAAAATGTAACATAAGCCAACAATTCCACTCCTAGATATATACCCTAGAGTACTTGTCTTAGTCTGCCACAGGGCTGCTCATGCAAAGTACCAGAAATGGGCTGGATTTTATAATGGGACTTTTATTTGGGTAAATGCTTACAGTTCCAAGGCACCATCAGAGATGCTCTCTCACCAAAGTCAGCTGCTGGTGATCCTGGTGTCCTGCCACATGGCAAAGCAAGATTGCAGGCCATCTCTGCCAAGGTCCCTACCTTCACCTCCAGTCTCACTGTCTCCCAGAGCTCAGCTGTGGTGAAAGGGCAGAGCCCCAGCCTGCATCACACCTCACTGTCCTAGTCCAATCAAAAGCAATATAATCAAGTGATCTAAAGTGAATCTGATACAATCAAAGGGTACCACATCCACAGGAGTAGATTACTTTAAGAACATAATCTTTGGAATTAAAAAGAGGACTTCAAACTGTCCCAGTACTGAAAATTTATATCCACAGAATGACTTGTACATGAATGTTCATAGCAGTATTATTCATAATAGCCCAAAAGTGGAAACATGCAAATGTCTAACTGATGAATGGACTATCTAAATGTGGTATATTCATATAACAGGATTTAAAAATAAAAAAGATTGGGTGTGTTGAAATATGCTACAACTTGGATAAACCTTAAAATATTATGCTTAGTTAGAGAAGTTACTCCCAATAGACCTCATAATGGCATGATTCCAGAATAGGCAAATCCATAAGGACAGACAGTTGATTAGTGGGTGCTGCTGGCTAGGGGGATGAGAGAAAGGGTATGCACTACTAAAGGGTTTAAGGTTTCTCTTTTGGAGTGATGCAAATGTTCTAAAATTAGGTTATGTTGCTGGCTGTACACCTCTGTAGATAGACTAAAAACCATTAAAATGTATGCTTTAAATGAGTGAATTTTATGTTAATTTCATCTCAATAAACTTGATTTAAAATAATAGAGAAATATCCTGATTATGTGAATAAATACACAAATTTGAAAGGATAAAACAAATCCCAGGAAAGAAAAATAGAGAATTTTTAGAGATAAAAATGTCTGTGGGCATCCCAGCTCTCTTCCTACTACTTCAGAAAGCAGATTTGGGAAGGTGGGGGCAGGAAGCAGAATAAAAGATAGTGGTCAACTAAAATGGGAAACAAAAACAAAACAGTGTATTCTCAGATTTTACTGGACAATTCTGTGCTAAAATAGTGATCCCAAATTATCAATTATCACAAAAATTTAATCCAGCAAAAATGTATTTCAAACCTCAAGATCACAGAGACATTATTTTTTAAAAAACACTAGAGACCAGTTGCATTCAAGCAACAGATAATTCCATGATGCAGAAAATAAGATTGGTAGTAAACACTGAATATATTTAAAAGAAAATAATAAAATTAATCTAAAGCCTGTAGAAATTACCATTATCAAAAAGAATGGAAATATTACAAGCCATGGCAATGTTGAAAATATAATCAAATTTGAAGGTGGAGATAAAATCAGATCATGGAAAGTAGTCACTATGTAAATATGGAGATTTTTTTTCTTTCAAAGTTAAATGGTCTAGTAATTAGGCATGGTAGGCACAATCCCTAGGACCCACAATAGTTGTAGAGACCCAGGAAAATGTTTTAAGAAATGAAATTTTAGAAAAGAATGTTTAGGTCAAATAATGGATTTAATATAGATCTATAAATATATTCCTCTTTATACCAACAGAGTTCTAAAATAATTTTGAATTTTTTTTAATGGAGGTAGACCCAGGAATGCAGAAGTACACATGGGCGTCGTGATGCAGCTCTGTGTGACTCACTGAGAGAAGAAGAAAACATTTGGTCATTTGGTCCTGGTTTACAGATGAGTCTTCATGACACACTCACTGTGCTGCTGCCATTTCCATCACACTCAGAGGGGGTCGTGAGAGACACGGTGAACAACTTCAGACAGACGTCTGCTTGGACATCTTCCCACGGTCATTTCCATTATATTTTTCCATCATTTACTCCTTTCAACTGCCCTGTACTCTAGGTGCCATTATTATTTTACAGTTTTACAAATAAGAAAAATGAGGTGGAGACACATTAAGCAATATGGCCAAATGCATTGGTAATCTAATTCTAAAGCCTCAACTCTTAAATTTTAGATTTATTGCCCCTCAGAAAGAGAACTATTGTACCCATAGTATTCATAGTCCAGAATATCTAAGTCATTATCCATCCAGGAGGAAGTATTCACTCTTCTGATTTGGCTGATATACAGTCTTTGGACCGTGGTTACGAATGAGCTGTAGACCTATTTGTTGGAAGTGCAGTGCTCCTGTGTGGCTCTCTCATGTGTAGTCCTATCGACACGTTGCAAGGCAATCCCAGTCATTTTGGGCAAGGTCCTTGCTATGATGTTTGGTGTTTCTTCCGTGGTAAATTAAATAGGGGACGTCTTCAGAACCTACAGGATGGCATGAATAGAAGGTCTCAAGACTAAACCACATGCTTGTACCTATATCTACCAGAATACTCTAGAGGATAAGTGGAGCTCAAAATTTTATTAATAAAGGGTATTTTAATTCAAAACCTTAGATTTTATTGATGAATGATTCTATAAGAGATCACACAAGAACGATGGTGTGATCAACAGCGTGGCATTCAAGCGTTCCTGGATTCCTTCACCTACAAAGTACATATATTACACTCAGCTAGTTTGGTCTCCGGGGCCCAAACTAAGCACTTAACCAAAATATTAGATTGGTTTTTAGCAATTCAATGCACCATATTTTCATTAAATTCTAATGAGGATAGACAAATCACATCAATCTAGCTGATATCTACACTGTATGATTAAAAGGAGAATATACTACAGGATTAATTTTTTAATTGATGATGGCATCTCAATTCCAGGGAGTTCAGGAAAATGGAATTAAGTACCTTGTTTGAAACAATTACAAATATTAGAGATAGATAGACGATAGATAGATGATAGATAAATGGATGTGTGTGTGCACACCACACAGGGATGCTTAAAAAATGAAATATCTAGATAGTGCTGAAAATAACCATTATTTGTCATATAAATCAATAATGTCCAGTCAAGTTGTGGATAATTCAGCATAGTTAATTGATTTGATGGAACCTCCAAATGGTAATGTATAGATAAATATGTGCATGTTTCTGTGTTGGTAAGGGGGTCAAATAAGGAGACATGCTTATCAATGTAAAATATAATGATTAGCAATACTTAGTATATTTTAGTGTAATTTGATTCTTTGTGTGTGTATGTGTGTATGTGTGGTGTTTAAGAAATAGGCATATTAAGAGGAAGACATATTTCTTCTCAGGTAGAATTCATTTTGAAGCCAGTCTAGAAACTCCATTGCAATTACACAGTCCATTAGTAGTGGCAATCATTGTTCTCTATTTTTCTTTCTTTTTCCCTTCATATGAAAATTGATACTTTTTTCTTTATGTGGAAGATAATCTTTTATGTTGGAATTCAAAAATTCAGGAGCCATCTGCTCAGCTAATACAGTTTAAGCACCTTATTTTTTTTGGCGGGGGGAGTTCCTATATCTTTTAAATTTCAGGAACATAACTGTTTCTCTCAAGTCTCTCTATAGTTCTTAAGAATTATTTTTACCTTTGTGTGTTGAAAAATTATTCTGTTCAGAAGTTTGAGTTAAAGCCTTTGCAGCTCTCTCAGCTTGCTGGTGATTATTGCTCAATAGCATTCACTTTCCTCAATTTCTTGCTGAATATAGCTTCTATTTTCTTCTCCAAAGAGGTTATAAATTTCTGCAATCTGTTTTGCCCTACGTGAATCACATCAAACATGCCCTGGAGAGACTGTGGTTCATCTTCTCTGACATCTGGGGTAGCAGCCCTAAGCTAAGGATCAAACACAGCGCAGAGCTCTTTGAGTGAGGGGTTTGAGAATTCTATTTGATGCTTTATATTTCCCCCTGCAAAGCACTGAAAGAATAACAATACGTATTCCATATCTATTACATATAACTATTGCGAGGATTCATTAGATCATCTGCGCAAAATGCGCTTTGAGCTCTTCAAAGAAAAATGCTCTAAAATCTTACATCTCCAGCTTTTTATCCTTTGACCCTTCAATAACCTTTTTTTAAAGCTGGGAAAGTTAATTATTTTAAAGAATTTTTTTTCAAAAGACAGTAGTGATGAAGAGAGGGTTACACGTAACTTTTCCTTAAAAGCTCAGTTTAAAACAGCAGGCATGTGGTCCCTGTTAGTTTTCTTCCCTGTGAGATAAGCTCTCTGATGAACGCCTCAAAGCACCCCGCAGCTGTGTGCTCACCTGCAGGCCTCACCCCAGCGCAAGGGCTTTTGCACTCATCTGTGTCCTTGGAAAGCTGTGACTCTCCACTCCTGACTCCTAAGTTGTGTGCAGTACGACATGCAGAGCCTGTGACTCCATGCGGCCTGGTGAGGGATGGCAGGCGAGGACTCATTGGAAACTAAAATCTGCCACCAAATATTGGGACTGCTAAATACACACATGGACCATAAAAACGGAGTCGATTTTGATGGAAAAAAGTCACACAGAGTTATAAGAAATACGCTTTGAACAGCTAGCACTGTGCTTGGCATGTAGCAGGTGCTCAATAAACTTAATTAATGAATTAACATTAAAGGGAAGTTCAGTTTTAGCCAAACAACAACTGGCTCTAGTAACTTGAGTTCTTCCTTCCAAAGAGTTGTCTTACTTAGGAAAGATAGCAAAAGTTTTTTTAATTTGGTTTTTTATCATTCATCTCGTCTAAGAAAAGGAGATAAATCTAATGGCGCATCAACCTAAGAGGTAAAAGTGTGTTCAGGGATCTATGATTTCTATCTTCTCTATAATCATCCTGAATTTGTCCACATACAATAACATAGTTGTGATCCTCTGGAATCATCCCAATTTCCATGCTTCCAAATGACCCACATTTTTGCACTTAATTTTTTCTATGGTAAAACAAACTGTTGTGGCTTGGAGTTATGCACCCCAGAAAAACATGTTCTTATCCTTAATCCATTCCTGTGGGTGTGAATCTACCATAAATTGGAAATTTTGATGAGGCTGCTCAGTCCAGGTGTGGCCAGCTGAATCAGGACGGCTCTTAGCCCTATTCCTGGATGCCTGATTGAAAGGCCACAGGGAGAGAAGCCTCGGGGAGCAGCCGGAAGCTGCAAGTCAGCGGCGCGCACGATGGCTGGCAGCCACTCCCAGAACGCCAGGCTCTACAGAGAAAGCATGTCTCGCTGACGCCTCAATTTTGAACTTCTCATAGCCTCAAAACTGTCAAAGCCAATAAACCCCCATTGTTGAAGCTAACCCATTGTAGGGTATTTGAGAAAACAGGAAACTAAAACACAAACATACAAAAGCCAAAACCTCTTTACCCACATCCATCATGGAATAACATTGATATTCCCATCTTATTCTATAGCTGTGGCTATATCCTTAATTGCATCTATATATACATTTATATTGTCCTGTTTACACTATTGCCTTACAATATATTAATACTATTTTTCAGACTCTTAAAGCATTATAATAAAATTTTCTAAATAACTTACCATTTTGAAAATCTAATTGATCAGAGTAGGCACACTATGGCAGAAAGTGTAACTGGAATACAGCCATGCCCATTCACTTACATACTGTCCATGACAATCCCAGAGCTGAGTCATTGTGACAGAGCCCATAGTGCCCACAAAGCCTGAAATATTTACTAGCTGGCACTTCAGAGAAAAGTCCTCCAATCCTTGTACTGGAAAATACTAAGAAAACAATAATTATGACGCTGTAAGTTACGGTCATATAAAATTTCTCATTTAAAATGGATATAAGCGCTTTACATTCACAGTAGCTTATGCCCTTAGGTGATTTTATTATGTTATTCCTAATTATAGCCAATGATCTTTTATTGAGCATTTGAAACTTTTTTTCTCTTATTTGAGATCACTTACTATAGAATTGCTTGCTATATGCCTCAAGTTTTTTATTTTAAATAAATATGTATTTGTGCAAAATCATTATATCAGTAATCTAATGATTTGGTGTGCTTTTTTCAATTTCATTTTTCTGTAAATGTCTTTAACATAAAATCATTGATGGTCTCAAACAGAATATGAGAAACCTAGAAATTTCTCTGTCCTCAAACATTACAGTAATACTCTAAGTAGCCCCTAGAATTGAAAATAAAACCTTTTCTCCTACACATTCACACAAACCAACTCAAATGATTTACAAAATAATGTCCCTACAAATCATCAGGTGAAGGGTTACATAAAACTAACTGCAATTATTGACCTTAAATTTCATTATCTACCCCATCCTATTTTGTTGTAGGTTACTCAATAGCTATTTGCAGCCTAACCATAATGGCATGATTTCAGTGCTGATTCAGGTTTTTGAAAGGAAATCACCTCTAATTTTGATTACAAAAGCAAAATATAAATATCAGTAAAAAGGTTAGGACTAAATGTCCTGACATATTTAATCAATGCTTTACTGTGTCCTTATAGCTGTGTATAAAGACCATGGTGAAAGTGTTTTGTCTACACAATTGTGAATCCATGGATGTTTCAAGGTAATCCCTAAGGAAAAAAAATGTTAAATTTAATATCTTTTTTCTTCTTAAGAAACAGAATTAAGGTTTTAGGCTTAAAAGACTGAGTGGCCCTACAAAATTATGTATGTCTATTTCTGCATCTCTTTTTATATTATGTTGAAATGATAATTAAAAAACAGATGGTAAAATAGGAAAGTCGTAAAATTAACCCACCGTCACTTTTTCATAGTAGCTATTTAAGAGTGTGATTTGGTTTTTCAGAAAATAGCTGAACTATGTGTTGTGGAATGGGGGCAATACAAATACATAGAGTTAGAAATATACTGTACTAGTTCTGCCCTATAACACCCCAACCCCCTTTTAGTAGCTATAGGTTCAGTGAGGGCTTCTGTGCAAACACGTGTGTAAAACAATTAAAATCGTCCCTGGCACGTGTAAGCACTTTATACTATTAGTGCCCTACTATTATTATGTTTTGATTAGTGGTTTGCTATTACCAGCTCCATTTTACAGGTAAGGAAATTAAACCAGAACTTGAAGCCAAGCAACGTGGCTCCAGTCCCAATACTGCAACATACTCTGCTGGTCTCTCATCTTTAACTCCAGGAAACTGTAAAAGCCCCGTTTGTTCCCCGCGCCGCCCTCTGGCCGCAGACCGTCTTGTTGTCAGCTACCTCCTCTGCCAAACGGAGTTCTCTGTCAACATCGCAAGCAGCAGATTACTCAAGTAATCACTTTTTATTCTTTTTTCTTTGACATCAAGACTACACTATTGTTTCTGTTTTTGCTGTTATTTCTGAAATAAGACATGAAGGGAGGACAGCAATGGAGGATGGCAGTCTTCAGCGTAGCCAGGCAGCAAGAATTCCTTTCCTCCACTTGACTTGAATTCTGGTGACGGAACATCTGGCTTGTTGGTGGCTTTGCAGGGGTGGGCTGCCATCCATTATGGCTGGAGACCTTAGAAGGGAGGAGACGCGGGTGCCGTCCTTCAGCAGCAGCCAGCGGAGAGAAGCAGCGCCGCCTCAGACTTCAGGGCGCACAGCCCTGCTGACACCTTGGGTGGACCTTCAGTTTCTAAAACGGAGCCAATGAATCCCTGCTTAAACAGTCCAGTGCTGTGGTATTTGTCACCACGGCCCAGGCAAGCCAAGGAGAGATGGTGAATGGACTTCGCTGACTTTGTTTCCCTGACGCTGAGGAAGTCAAGGCTGCGCCAGATCTTTTCTGAGCTCATCTCCGCCTGGGAACACCTTGTTCATACAGCCATTGCATCAACAACATTCGGTGTTCCCTTTTTTGTCCTGAAATCCACAAACTAATTAAAAAAGAACAATAGCAAGACCTGGTTGTTTTCATCCATTTACGAGACTGAACTGATCCCTCGTAGGGCTTCAGCCTGTGAGAGAGCTGCTTTATTTCCTAGGTCATTATTACTTTTATTTTGTAGGCCCTTTATTATCCCAACCAAAATTCAGGGAGGTATACAAGGGCATCCCATCCATAACGAGCCAAGGACTCCAGTATTTGTCCCCATTAGCCCTGCAACGATGAGAATCCACCGCAGTGGATGGCTTCTCATGCTGCTCAATAAATATTCATTCAATTTTTAAAATTATGTAAGTTTATTTGTATGTGTGTAGCAAAGAACATAACCTTGCTCAAAAAGTGGTCTGGACTTTGTCCTCAGCTTTGGAAGTTTATTTCTAATCCCTTGAAAAGTCATGATGGGAGTATCGTTGTTTGCCTGGAGGTGTTGTGCTACACCCAACAATCTAACACTGACTTAGTGTGGGAACTGGCTCCATGGGATGGTCTTAGGTGGAGATGGCTACACCAGATAAAAACCATGTGATTTAGGATGAGGACCTTGGGCCAAGCCAGAGTTAACAATTAAATGGGGTGGGAGCTGTGTGTTACCTGGTATCAGTGGACCTGCAGACTGTGGGCTATTAATAACTCATGCCCACACGATGGAGCACCCAAGCTGGTTGTGCTTCCCTGGCTGTCAGTACTCCACGTATATTGTCACACATCATGGCAGTGAGGTATTAACACTGCCGGTGATGCCACTGGGAGAAGCCAACTCAAAGCTCCAGGTCTGGACTCCTCCTGGACTATGCCCTGAGCACCTCTTTCCTTAGTTGATTTTCCTCTGTACTTCCCCTATGTTAAACCTTAACTGAGATTATAACAACTTTCAGGGAGTTCTGGAGTCTTTCCAGAGATTTATCAAAACTGAGGGGGGTTCTGGGTACCCCCTGAACATGTAATTTGGTATCAAAACTGAGTGATCCAGCATGGATGCTGTTTCCTCTAAACTGTGTAGCTGGCCATATGCTCACGGTATTTATTTACTTATTTAAAGATCCTCAGTGCGCCGCGTAGAGTTCCTGTGGTTTTATTTGTCTCCTTTCATATATTTTCCATCACAAAGTTTAAAAGGCTTCTTTTTAGGGGAGCAACACCCTGCTTGTACTGAAGGACCAGTTCTGCATGTGTGTGCTTCCATCATATTTTGCCTCTGTGTGTGGTTTCTCCTTTGCTGTCTCTTCATGTAATGATTTTAAAAAAGCAGCTCCTCAAGTTTTTGTTTCCTATTTTCTTTAATGCTTCAAATTTGACAGAAATATAAAAAAAAATTTTTAATTATTTAATTTTGGGTTCGCTTTGGCAGCACATATGCTAAAACTGGGACATACAGAGAAGATTAGCATGGCCCCTGTGCAAGGATGACACGCAAATTCATGAATCATTCCCTATTTTTACACCGTCACGTGACTGGCTGGCTGGCTACAGGGTATGCTTGCTCTCACTGTCTTGATTAATTGCTCTTTCAAGAAAGGGATAGTGATTGGTCCACTCTGTTCTCACTGGAGGTTATTTAAATAAAACTTGAGGCCTAGAAATAATTATTTAATTTAGTTGTGTTCCTTTCAGTATTTTTTTAAAAATAGTATTTACTGGACTACTTCTTTCAGCCACAATCACACCCATATAAATATTTAAGAGAAAAATTAGTTTATATTAAGGAGGATTAGTATTAGTTAGAAGACACCTGGAAGTTAATATTGGGAATGTACACCATGATTTGGATGTAGACGAGGATTGTGGTTAAAAATATAAATATAGGGATTTTCTTCTACTACAGAGTGTTAAGAATATGGCGATATATGGGAAAACCATAACGAATGTAATTTGTGGACTATAATTAACAACAACATTGTAATGTTTTTGTAGCGAAAGCAAAGTTGATACTATATTAATTCTAAAGATTAAAAAAAGAATATAGGGTTTGGTTTTGTGAAATATGAATATGATTAAGCACTTTTTCTTCTTCATTTTTTTTCATTAATAAGGAGACTTTGACTATGTCATTTAACGAATTTGTGTGCATTTCTGAACACTAGAGGAACAACTGAATTAGCAATTGGAATTAGATGAGATAAAAGTGCCTAGATATTACTCCTAAAAATGGAAACATTTTTAGGAGTAATGTTTCCATAACTTGTTGAGCTGCATTTTTCTGTTCTTTTATTTTTTTGAATTTGAAATAAACAAAAAAATTATATTTATATTAGTATTTCTTCTCTTTTGCATATCATTTTTGTCAGTATTATTCTCCTAAATTTTAAATGTGGTTGATATCATTACCAAGGACATTTTTATTATAATATATGTCTCCTTTATGTAGTAGAAATTTTTATCTTGTATCTACTTTTACAATCTCTTCAGTAATTGGATATATATATGTAAATAACTTCATCTTCAAATTTAGAGAAATTGTCTACCTAGATAGTCCAACTTTACAAAGTTTAAATTTAATGCATAATATTTATGATATTCAAATAGCTAAAGTTGGGTTCTTACCATCAGAAATCTACATAAAAATGAAGTGATTAAAAATATTACCCCACAGAAATTTTAAAAGTGTATAATAACATTCTATGATTAATCAATACTTAAAAATAAAGTATTTTGTAAACAAGGGGATTATTTTTCTTCTTTCCTGTACAATATTTTGAATAAAAATCTAAGATAAGAATTGCTTTAATGGACCATAGATTTGCATCTCTACTACTTTAGAAAGGAGCTGAAATCTAGAGACAACATATCATATCTATAGAGATCTCAGGGGTGTATCCTTATACTGAAAAAACAAGATTTATGTCATAATTTTAATATACTTTACATATAATAAGTATAGATTCCCCCACTGAAGGGTGCACTTCTGAAAATTAGATGGATGAATTTAAAATGCATGAATACTTGCAAAGGTGAGATGACCATTTTAACTTATACAATTGATTATGATATTTAAAGTTCTTGGTGGTATCACAAGAAAAACATCAATTAGAAATTAAACAGAATTCATAATGAATAGTGGCTCTAGCGTTTTGTAGTAAGTTGAATGGTGATATCTCCAGAAAGACAAGTCCACATGCCAACCCCTGGAAATTGTGAATGTGTCTTTATTTGGAAAAGATCTTCTGCAGATGTAATTAGTTTAAGACTCTAAAGATGAGACCATCCAGGCGGGCCCTAAATCTAATGAAAAATGGCCTTCAGCGACTCTCAGAGGACAGGCACTTAGGGAGAGGAAGAGGAGGCCAAGGAAAGATGAAGACAGACTGGAATTCTTCTTCCACAAGCCAAGGGATGCACTTACGGCAGGAGCTGGAGGAGCAACGAGGAGCTGTCCCTAGAACATTCTGAGGGAGCACAGTCCTGCTGACACTTGACTTTGTACATGTGGCTTCCTGAAGGGCGAAAGAATAACTTTCTCTTGTTGGAAGCCATCAAGTTTGTGGTAATTCGTTAAAGCAGCCACAGGAACCTACTGAAGCCTGGGGTAAATCCCCCCAGCTCTGTGGGATAATTGTGAGGAAAAGATTGGAAAATAAATCTCTTAGTCATTGAGAGATAGTACCACAATTTCATTTATTACCATCACCCAAGTTTATCAAAGAATGGACTAAGCACTATCTGGTTAAGAAATGAGAAAAGTGCAAGAAGAAAACACGGTATAGTTTTATTTTAAAATAGCTTTATTTTTTTTATTGTATTATTATTTTTCATGTTAGATACAGTCAGAGACCAAAGCTGGACTGCATGGTCCATTAGCTCATCCAAAAAGTCCTTTTTCATTTCCTAAAATGCTTTATGATACATCACACTAATATCTCATGAGTTTCACATGCCTCCTTTCCTATGACTTTCTGAACCCATAAAATGGAAACACATTTTAAAACCAAATGACATTATTTCCAAGTAGTCTAGTATGTCTCTCTGGAGTTAGTTGTACATCTCATAAGTCATTTATGGCCATTGCTATCATAATTTAAAGGTATCATAATATCTCTGCAATATCCCCAGTAGTACTTTGTAAGGAAAAGGAAAAACACATACTCTATATTCCCACATGTGTACTCTCTAAACAAGAATTTATGAAGATTCTTGTAGGAAATCTAAGCCTTTTCATATCTATTTCTGTTATAGGAGGCAGAAAAGAAAATAGGCAGAATAAAAATATCGTAGTTAGCAGAAAGATTTTTTTCTAAGTTTGAGATATAAATATTTAAGAGAAAAATTTACTTTATATTAAGGGAAGTCAAAGGAAGTGTAAACACATTTTTGTTGTGTATTATATAAATTGAAAAAATTCTCTCATATTTACAAGCTATACAGCTGACCTGTGTATTATCTCCTAGTTATGATCCCATGCCTTTATTGGGACATTGGAAACATATTTTATATTTTATACAATTATCTTTTAAATGGTTGTAAAAGAACTAATGAAAATCTTATTACCAAAATTATATTAAAAAAATAAGCCAGAGATTTCTCAAGGAAAGGCATACCTAC
>JAQZBX010011420.1:0-42731 GCA_029593785.1 Cabassous unicinctus
GTAAGATGGTATCTCATTGTAGCTTTGATTTGCATTTCCCTAATAGCTAGCAATGTTGGGCATCTTCTCATGTGCTTTTTAGCCATTTGTATTTCTTATTTGGAGAAGTGTTTGTTCAGATTACTTGCCCAATTTTTAAAAAGGTTGTTTGTCTTTTTATTTCCAAGATATAGAATATCTTTATATATGCTGGATATTAGGCTCCTGTCAGATATATGCTTACCAAATATTTTTTCCTATTGATTAGGCTGACTTCTCATTTTTTTTTTACAAACTCCTTTGAGGTGCAGAAGTTTTTAATTTTGAGGAGGTCACATTTGTCTATTTTTTCTTTTGCTGTTTATGCTTTGGGTGTTAAGTTCATGAAGTCATTTCCTATTTCAAGGTCCTATACATGTTTTCCTACATTATCTTTCAAAATCTTTATAGTCTTGGCTCTTATATTTACATCTTTGATCCATCTTGTGTTAATTTTTGTATGAGGTGTGAGGTGGTTTTCCTCTCTCATTCTCTTAGATATGGATATCCAGTTCAACAAGCACCATTTGTTGAGAGGCCATTCCCTCCCAGTTGAGCGTGTTTGGTGGCCTTGTCAAATGCTAGATGGCTATATATGCAAGGATCTATGTCAGAGCTCTCAATTTAGTTCCATTGGTCAATATGTTATTTCTTGTGCTAATACCATGCAGTTTTACCTAGCTTTGTAGTCACTTTAAAGCCATGTAGTGTGATTTCTTTGATTTAATTTTCTTATTCAATATGTCTTTGGCAATTAAAGGCATCTTGCCCTTCCAAATAAATTTCATAGCTTTTCCAATTCAGTAAAAATGCTGTGTGTGTGTTTTTATTTGGGGGGGGGTTGCCTTAAATCTGTAGATTAGTTTGGGGATGATAGACATTTTAATGAAGTTTAGTCTTCCTCTCCATGAACAGGGAATATACTTCCATTTATTTAAGTCTTCTTTGATTTCCTTTAACAGTGGTGTGTAGTTTTCTGCATATAAGTCATTTGCATCTTTAGTTAAATTTATTCCTAGGTATTTGATTCTTTTAGTTACTATTGTAAATGGTATCTTTTCTTTATTTCCTCCTCAAATTTTTCATTATTTGTGTACAGAAATGCTACTGATTTTTGCATTTTAATCTTATAAACTGCAACTTTACTGAACTCATTTAAAAGCTCTAGAAGCTTTGCTGTAGATTTCTCAGGGCCTTCTATGTGTAGGATCATGTCATCTTCAAATAGTTAAATTTTTAGTTCTTCCTTTAAAATTTGGGTGTGTTTTGTACCTTTTTCTTGCCTCATTGCTCAAGCAAGTACTTGTAAAACAAGTTAAATAGGAGCAGTGATAGTGGGCATCCTTGTCTTGTTCCTTATCTTAAAGGGAAAGATTTTAGGATTTCACCATTGTATATGATGTTAGCTGTGGGTTTTCCATACATGCACTTTATCATGTTCAGAAAGTTTCCTCTATTCCTATCTTTTGCAGTTTTTTAATCATGAAAGGGTGCTGTATTTTATCAAATGCTTTTTCTGCATCTATAGAGATGATCATGTGATTTTTTCTTTTGAACTCTTTATGTGGTGTATTACAATGATTGATTTTCTTATGTTGAACCATCCTTGCATATCCAGGATGAAGCCCACTTGGTCATAGTGTATAATTCACTTGATGTGCTGTTGAATACAATTAGTAAGTATTTTGTTGAGGATTTTTGCATCTAGGTACTTTAGAGAGATTGGACTGTAATTTTCCTTTCTTGCGGTTTCTTTGTTTTACTTTGGTATTAGGGTAATTTTGCATCATAGAATGTGTTAGTCATTATTCCTTTGACTTCTACTTTTTGGAAGAGATTAAGCAGGATTGGTCTTAGTTCTTTCCAGAATGCTTGGTAGAAATCACCTGTGATGCCATGTAGTCCTGGAGTCTTCTTATTTGGGAGGATTTTGATGACTGATTTTTTCTCTTTCCTTGTGTTTGCACTGTTGAATTAATTATTTTTTTCTTTCATTAGTGGAGGTTGCTTGTGTGTTTCTAGGAATTTGCCCATTTCCTCTAAATTATCATTCTTTTTGACATAAAGTTTTTCATAGTATCCTCTTATGTACTCTTTATTTCTGTGATGTCAGTGGTGATATCCCCTTCCTCATATTTATTTTGTATATTTGAGTATTCTCTTTCCCTTTGTTAGTTTAGCTAAGGTTTGCCAATTTTTTTCATCTGCTAGAAGAACCAGCTTTTGTTTTTTTAAAATTTTTCTAGTGGTTTCTTATTTTCTATTTCAATTACCTGTGTTCTAATCTTTGATATTTCCTTCTTTCTACTTTTTTGGGGGTTGTTTTTTGTTCTTTTTCTACTTCCTACAGGTGTGCAGTTAGGTATTTGATTTTAGCTCCTTCTTTTTTTATATATGCATTTATGGCTAATAATTTCCCTCTCAGTACAGCTTTTACTGCATCCAATAGGTTTTGATATGTTGTGTTGTCATCTTCATTCATTTCACGGGAGTTACTGATTTCTTTTGAGATTTCCTCCTTGACCCACTATTTGTCTAAGCATGTTTGTTTTACTTCCATATCTTTGTGTGTAATCTGGTTCTCTGGCCCTTACTGATTTCCAGCTTCATTCCATTATGGTCAGAGAAATTAATCTGTATAATTTCAATCTTTCTGGGTTCATTGAGAAGTTCCCTGTGGCCTAACATGTGGTCAATCTTGGAGAATGATCCATGTGCACTTGATATGAATGTATATCCTGCTGTATTTGAGTGTAGTGTTCTATATATGTCTATTAGGTCCAGTTCCTTTAATGTAGTATACAAAGTCTTTGTTGCTTTATTGATTCTCTGTCGAGATGTTCTTTCTAATGGTGAGAATGGTGTATTAAAACCCCCCACTATAATTTTAGAAGTATCTATTTCTCAACTTAGTTTTTCCAGTGTTTGCCTCATGTATTTTGAGGTGCCCTACTAAGGTCTATAAATATTTATGACTGTTCTTTCTTCTTGAAAGATTAACCCTTTTACTAATATATACTGTCCATTTTCATCTCTGACAAAAGTTTTGCATTTAAAGACTATTTTTTTCGATAGTTGTATAGCTACTTCCATCCTTTTTTGTTTATTGTTTGCTTGTAAAATCATTTTCCAGCCATTCACTTTCAGCCCCCTTGAATCCCCGGGTCTAAGGTGGGTTTCTTGTAGACAACATATAAATGGGTCATATTTCCTTATCCATTCTGTCAATCTGTGTCTCTTGACTGATGAATTTAATCCATTAACATTCAGTGTTATTACTCTCAAGGAATTACTTACATTAGCCATATTTTCTTTGGGTTTATGCATGTCATATGTTGTATGTTATTTTCTTTTTGTCTTTTTTGTTGTTCTTACATCTCCTCCATCTCTCTCTCTCCTGTTTTTTCCTTTCAACCTGCAGAACTTCCTTTATTGTTTCCTGGAAGGCAGGTTTTTTATTAGCATACTCTCTTAATTTCTGTTTCTCTATGAATATTTTGACCTCTCCATCATTTTTGAATGACAGCTTTGCTGGATAGAGAATTCTTGGCTGGAAGGTTTCTTCTATTAGTTCCTTCGCTATGTCATAACACTGCCTTCTTGCCTCCAAGGTTTCAGATTAGAAATGAGCATTTAATTTTTTGAGCTTCCCTTCTATGAGATGGTTATCTCTTCTCTTGCTACCTTCAGTGTTTTCTCCTTTGTCTTGTGCATTGAACTGTTTAGCAAGTATATGTCTTGGAGTAGGCCTGCTGGGATTTAAACTGTTTGGGGTTCACTGTGATTCCTGGACTTGTACATCAATCTTCTCAATAGGTTTCAGAAATTTTCAGCCATTTTTTCCTTCAAAAATCTTTCTGTCCCCTTTCCCTTCTTTTCTCCCTCTGGGATGCTTATAATATAAGTGTTTGTGCATTTTGTTTTGCTGTTCAAATCCTTGAGTCTCTGTTTGATTTTTTCTATCTTTTTATCTATCTGTTCTACATTCTGTTCGATTTCAGATGTACTGTATTCCACATATTAATTCTTTGCTCTGCCTGTTCAAATCTGCTGTCATATGCTTCCTGTGTCTTTTTTATTTCTTGTATTGTGCCATTTATCATCATTATATCCGTTATCTTTTAACGTATGTTTATAATTTCTTCAGTATGCTCTCCCAGTGTCTTCTTAATATCCTTAATTTCTTCCTTCACATCATTAAGTTGGTCCATGGTATTTGTTTGGACAGCATTGATTATTTGTTTGATGTTCCACATCTCTTCCTGGTTTTCAGTTTTTTCATTGGACTGGGATATGTCTCCCTGTTTCTCAGTATTGTTTGTAATTTTTGGTTGATGACTGGTCATCATCTTTTTATCTTGATGCTTTTATTTAGTTGATTAGCTTCTCTCTCTACTCTAGAGTTTTATTTAGCTGCTGCTTTTTTGTATGTGTTAAGTTTTATCTTTGACACTTTGTTTTTGTTCTTTTTCCTTGCTGTTTTCTATATTCCCTTGAGGGAAAATTATTAGGTCCAGAGAAAGCAGATGAATTAAGAAAAGAAAAATGGATAATAGTAATAATAATTATAAATTTAGAAGAAGGACGGTATAAGACTTAGTAAAATGAATATTTAACTCATGTAAGCAGTGTAGAGTAATATGAATAAAAAACTGGAGTACCTACAATGAAATGGGAAACTGAATAGAGAAAAACATATAGAATGAATTAAAAAGCCAAAATGATGAGGAGAGAAGGAAAGAGAAAAGAAAGGATGAAAAGAAAAATATTAATAAAAAAAAAACAAAACAGAATAGACAAGATTGAAATAAAAACTAGAAAAATTTGACTACTAAATAAAGAAAGTTGGAATCCAAGAAAAACAACAGAAAGTGGAATGTAGAATGATGAAGGAAAGAAAAGTGATAGCATTGGGAGACAAAATCAGTATACACAGAAAATGGGAATTCAAGGAAGAGGAAGCACTGCAAAGTAGAAAAAAGCCAGCAGTACCTAATTTAAAAAAATTGGGGATGGGAAGAAAATCAAGGAACCAAAAACAAACAAACAAACAAACAAACACACAAGCAATCAGTCAAATAAAAACTAAAGAAGAAAAGCATTCTTTCTTAGTCCCCTGTGGAGCTCCTTAGTCTGCAGGAGTTCATCAATCAATTACCCTTCAGCCTTCTCTCTGTAGTTTTTGAAGTGGATTTTATTGAGTAAACTAAGTTAAATTTTTTCTTTAAAGTAACCATTTTTTAGGAAAAATCATGGACCCAAGAGAACCTAACAGAAAAATAATGTCTATGTTTTCCCTGTCCTTAAGTATCAGCTGGATGTCTGATATCCTAGTGGATCACTACTCAAAGATGAGCTGAACTCAAACTAGAGACCTCATATATTCAAGGTGGAAACTCTTCCACTGAGCTAAGCCTCATTTGGTCAGTTAGCTCTTCAGAAGTCTATGCAGTCACTTTCCTTTAGGCTGATTTTACTCTCCCAGGGCAACAAGACTCAACAGGCTGTGTGAGCAGATCCACCCTTTCCTTTCCTGGTCAGATTGAGTTCTCTTTTGAAATTCAAATGGGACATTGGTGACAGAATTCACCACAGAGAAATGATTCTCAAACCTCTTATAGACCCCCCTCCTCCCAGGGGACCCTAAATAAGATCTTGGAAGCTTATTAAGTGCTTCTTACAGCACTTAATAATAGTAATAATAATAATAAATTTAGAAGAAGGATGGTATAAGACTTAGTAGTTGAAATTTTAGGGGAGTTGAAATTTTGCTAGTTTTCAGCACAGGACTAGTCAATTGCCTGAGGGTGACCAGACAACCAAAACCACAGAAAGGAAACCCTTCTCCACCCTTTGCCAGAACAGTCCCAGTCTCAGAGAATCCTCCCTCCCACTGAGTGTCCAGCTTGAGTTGGGTCTCTCAGAGGTTTTTGCCTTGAGGCTGGGGCTTACCCATCTGTGGTTTCCAACCATGGAGCTAAAAACTCATGGTTTTATCTTGAATAAGTTATCTCTTTGTCTACCTTCCTCCAGATTGATGCCCCAAAGTCTCCCACTCTGTGGGCTTCCAGAACAGCTCACTCAGACAGGATCTTCATCCCCATTCAGCCAGTTTTTGTGAAACAGATGGTGACTGCCCACTTAAACAATGCCATCTTGCCTTTTTACCTGTATTTTGTAATAGTCACACAATGATAATGTGCTTTATTCTTTGATGATTACTGCACAATAAGGAATGCCTTGATGCATTAGAAGACTTCCAAAATAGATCTACTAGAACAAAGCAAAATCCCAAAAACTGCCATAGGGGAACCACGTTAATAAACTCAATGTGTTATTATGCATAAGATAGAACTAAGTAGTCATGAAAACTTAAAAGGAAACTGGGATAGACCACTGATTTATTCAAGAGGACCTTGCTGATAACACTGGAGTCCCATGTTCCCCCATCTCCCCTAAAACCTTCTACTCAATAAGGGGTCATGTCCTGCCCAATGACTGCACTTAATGCCCCTAAGTCCTTCCTTTTCCCAGCTTGTGTGTCTGTTACTTGCATTTCAAATGTGACCTCAGACTGACTTCTCTTTTCCCCCAACCCCAGGAGTTGTTGCTGCTGTATTCTGCTCAGTGAATACATTGAATCCAGTCTTTGAAATGTGACAGCTGCCAAAGATCACCATCTGTTGGCTGATAAAGGAAGTACATGTGAGGGGAAAATTAAGTAAGAGAAGGTTTTTTCCAGCCTTTACATCTTTTCTCCCCAAGGCTTTTCAGAAAGAGTCTGCAACAGCTTACTGGGTCCTGGGTCCAGATTTGAACAACTAACAGTGACAATCCTAAAGACCCAGAAAAGATTGAAAAAAGAATAAAAAGCAGAGGTAACCCACAGCTTCCTAACATTAAATCCCTATGAAAGAGAAAAATTGAACATCAGAGTAAACTCACCATCATAATCAGATGTGTAGACATCACCTAAAAATTACAATGCATACTAAGAAAATAGAAGAAATGTTCCATGAATCGGAATATATCAAAACCCCAGATGAGACACAGTATTTGAGACAACTAATAAATGAAATTCATATAAATTTCCAAAGTTAAATGTGACCTGAACAGGGCAATAATTTATAACTTCATGGAAAGAAACTCAAAAACTTCTCCATGGAGCACTCCCTCCACCAACTCCCAAGATCAGGCTACAAAGCCTTTGCACACTGTAAAAAAGAGCAAAGCAAGTGGAAGAAATGCTGTTTGTCTGATACAAGGTCACTTTGGACTAGCAAATTCCAGAAAAGCCCAAACATGTAAAAGAGCTCAGCTAGAACAAGCAGAAATTTCCTAGCTGACTGCAGACCCTTGAAGAGTTCTGCAGAGATGAAAACAACTCAATGCAATAGACTCGGCTGTATTATCTTACACTTGTTTGGGGAATTGCTTTATATGCAGCTATAGCTATCTGATGCAATAAATATTTGGATCTGAATTGAGGGCATTAAGAACAATTGACTTTATTTTGAGTATTTTTTCAGATATTGGTGGACAGCATTCATTATCATTCTGTTTTTCAAGAAGACTTTGGATAACTAAAAATTAAATTGCAATAACTTTGAGAGTACTTTCCACATTAACAAGAGATGTTAGAAAGAAATGAAAGTTAATGGAGGAATACCTCATCACCCCATTCAGAACATTACATTCAAGAGGAATTATTGCACAGAATTTCAAGCTCCTTATATGTCATCATTTGAGCATGAGTATTGAATATGGTTTTCAATATAAATGCCAAAAAATGGCTAACAGAGTTTATAAATAGACTGTTCATAGATGTGGTCTTTATAATATATGACAAAATGTGGAAAAGGGACAGAGTTTTGTGTAGAGGAACAGAAAGGATCTTATTATTTACCAATTAAATAATATGGAACATGTCATCCTGTTCTGCACCCATTGCATAAATGCTTAAAAATATGGATACCAAGATTTCTTACTTAATGTGTAGATATAAATTGTCCAAAACAATTCTTTACTTTATTAATACAATTTATGATTGAATTTTCTACTTCATAATATTCAAGTTTATATCTGCTGAAGAAGGGTTTTGTTCCATGCAATGTTTATAAAGTCACAATTTAAGGTTCTGAGGGTTAAGGCCATGCAATGAGAGGCAATTATTTCAGTCCAATAATAAATGAGACTTGTATGGAGTCCCCAAAAAGAATCTGCTCAGAGACCCTTTATGTCTTGATTCTTCACACTGTACATGTTGGGGTTCACCATGGTTGTTTCCAGGGGTACATCACCAAGGCTAGGAAACATACAGGTGCATAGCAAAGAACTCATGTCCTCACCTTTTTTCTCACAGAAATATAAAGAAACAAGTGAAAGGTAAGACACACAATTTGAAAATGCTTCATTCTTCCACCAAGATGATGAGATTACACATATGGAGGACACAATTTTCAATAATAATAAAGGACCCAGTGAGGGAAACACCAGGCAGCAGGCTAGCTGCAAAGCACATCACTATATCATTGAAGAAGGTGTCAGAACATGCAAGTTGGACCATCTGACTAACGAAAAAAAAGTGGTGGATTTCTAATTTCTATAAAAAAGGACAATGACAGCATCATTAAGTTTCTTTTTGCTACTATATTACTATTATTTTTAATATATATTTTTTATTTTTTCTATAAGATACTTAGATTAGCTAAACTGTTATAAAAATATGAGGTGATAACCAGCAAGATGGCGGCAGATTAAAGCACTCCAAGAATCAGCTCCTGCTATGAGGCAGTTGGTGATCACCCACAACTAACTAGAGCATTTATTTGGTGGCTGCAGGAGACTAGAAGTGCATCCTGAAACATCCTTGAAAGAATGTAAGGAGGAGACTGCCCATCTGCAGAGAAAATTCATAAGTAGAGCACTCCATGCCATGGAGGCTGGTGTCCATTCTCCACTGGAGGCACAAGCTGCCTCGGGAGCTGTTCCACAGCTGGAATTGAAAGCTCCACTTCCCAAAATGGGGGAGGAAGAGATGGTTGGGCACCAACTTCAGCTACTGATTAGTAAATTCATTGGGCTAAAATATAATCCTAGGAACGGCTAAAGTTCGAACGTGTCCAAGTAAGAAAGAGGTTGGTGGCTGCCATCTTAACTCTGTGCCAGACATGAGGGGAAACAAGGCTGACTGAAAATCACAGTGCTGGTAGGGATTGGCTTATTACCATCTATATCAGATTGACACTCTGGTGTAAGCCCCAGGCCCACCTCGTGCATGGAGGAAGCTGTGGGAAGCTATGCCAGCTTCTCCAGGAAATTACAGGCCAACCCATGGAGACCGGTGATCATCCTACTTTGGCAACACAAGCCACCCCAGGAGTTATTCTGTGGCAGGAATTGGAAGCTCCATTTCCCAAAAACAGGGGAGGAAGAGACGGTTGGCCACCGATTTCAGCTACTAATTAGTAAATTTGGCTCCAGAAAGCATAACCCTAAGAACAGCTAAAGTTTGAGCCTTGCCAAGTCAGAAGGAGGCTGGTAGCTGCCATTTTGACCTCAGCCCCAGCATGAGGGGAAGCCAGGCTCGCTGAAAATCACAGTGATGGTTAGATACCGGTATCTTTCACCCAGATTGGCCTACAGCCCTAGCTTAGGCTTTAGCCCCACCTGTAACAGGGAGAAAGCTGGCAGGCCCTGAACCAGCCTATCCAGGTAACTACAGGTACATTTAGCTGGCACAGACTGAATAGTCAAAAATCTACCAGGGCAACTGTGGTCATCTTGGAACTGCACTGCATAGATTGCTGCCCACACCTGAAGCGCCATCCCTGCCTCAGGCAGGGGAGAAAGAGATGTGAAGCTTCATCAGTCTCTCTGGGCAACTACACTCTAGGCCTGTATGAGATGGATTATTCACACAGTTGTGGCTCTGTCCCTACCCCTGGCTAAAGAGAAAGTGGGGAGAAGCTTCACTGGTCCTTGGGGCAATGAAGCTAGCTTGAGCCCCCATAATTTATAGTACCAACTACATCCTTGGCTCCTACTAAACAATCAGCAAGAGAGAAAGGGCAAGAAGTGCTAAGCTAAAGAGAAAAACTGCACCCAGAATAAGTATTCTAGTAAGCCAGATGCCAAGACAACAACAAAAATTACAATCCACACAAAGAAACAGAAAGATATGGCCCAGTTAAAGGAACAATATAAACCTGCAGATGACATAAAGGAGTTGAGACAACTAATCATAGATGTTCAAACAAATCTCCTTAATTAATACAATGAGATTGCTAAAGAAATTAAGGATATTAAGAAGACATTGGATGAGCACAAAGAAGAATTTGAAAGCATACATAGAATAAGAGCAGATCTTATGGGAATGAAAGGTGCAATAAATGCAATTAAAATACACTGGAATGACATAATAGCAGATTTGAAGAGGCAGAAAAAAGGATTGGTGACCTTGAAAAAATGTCCTCTGAAAGGGAACATACAAAAGAACAGATGAAGAAAAGATTGGAAAACTTGAACAAAGTCTCAGGGAACTAAAGGATAGAAAGAGATGTGCAAACATACATGTCATGGGTGTCCCAGAAGGAGAAGAGAAGGGAAAAGGGGCAGAAGGAATATTTGAGAAATAATGGAAGACAATTTCCCAACCCTATTGAAGGACATAGATATCTATGTCCAAGAAGCACGACATAATCTCATCTGAAAAAAATCCGAATAGACCAACTCCAAGACACATACTAATCAGAATGTCAAATGCCATAGAAAAAGAGAGAATTCTGAGAGCAGCAAGAGAAAAGCAATGCATAACATATAAGGGATACCTGATAAGATTATGTGCCGATTTTTCATCAGAAACCATGGTGGCAAGAATACAGTGGTATGATATATTTAAGTCACTGCAAGAGAAAAACGTCAAGCTAAGAATCATAACCAGCAAGATTGTCTTTCAAAAATGAAGGCAGTTTAGAATATTCACAGATAAACAGAAACTGACAGAGTTTGTAACCAAGAGGCCTGTTTTGCAGGAAATACTAAAGTGTGAGCTGCAGCTTGAAAAGGAAAAACAGGAGAGAGAGGTCTGAAAGAGAGACTAGAAGTGAAGATTATATCAATAAAATTAACTAAAGGTATCAAAAGAGTGGTTAAAATAAACTATGACAGATAAAATCCAAATATTCAGGAATAAACTTAACGAACAATGTAAATCACTTGTACTCATAAAACTACAACTCATTGTTAAAAGAAATAAAAAAAATACTTAAATAATTGGAAGAACATTCCATGCTCATGGATTGAAAGATTAAATATCATTAAGATGTCAATTCTACTCAAATTGATATACAGGTTCAATGCAATCCCAATAAAAACTCCACCAGCATTTTTTAAATCATGGGAGTCATGATTGTCAAATTTATTTGCAAGGGTATGGGGTCCTGAATAGCCAGAAACATCTTAAAAAGAAAAGGAAACTGGGAGGACTCTCATCTCCAGACTTTAAGTTGTATTACTTACCAACAGTGGTAAAAAAACAGCATGGTACTGGCATAAAGACAGACACATAGACCAATGACAGCGAATTGATCGTTAAAAAACAGACCTTCACATTCATGGTCAAGTGATTTTTGACTAGTCTGTCAAACCCATCCACCTCGGGCAGAAGAGTCCATTCAACAAATGGTGCTGAGAAAATTTGATATCCATAGCAAAAGAAGGAAAGAGGACCCCTATAGAAAAATTAACTCAACATGAATCAAAAACCTAAATATAAAAGAAAGAACCATAAAGCTTCTAGAAGTAAATGTAGGAAAATATCTTCAAGACCTGGTGGTAGGTGGTGGATTCTTAAAGGAGATAATAGAAAGACTGAGATGGACTACTGATATTTATTGCATGTAGAAGTTTTAATTAGCTTTTCTGTAAAAGTGTGGAAATGTACAGTGTTGATGGTAACACATTATAGAGAGTAACAGCTGGTTTATAAATGGGAATGTGGCTGAAAATGTTAGGCTCGAGATAAATGCCAACTGGCAGAAAGCCCAAGAATAATCTAGGGACTGAATCGCACAGTAAACCCAGAGGTGGATGAGAATAGTGGTTGATGGTACAGATGCAAGAGTGTCCTTTGTCAGCCAGAGTAGGTGTACGCCAGTATTGCCGGGTTGTGGGAATGTGGAAAAGCATGGAAAAATACAACTGGAGTGACCTATGGAGTGTGGTTAACAGCAATAATGTAATATTCTTGCATCTATGCTAAAAATGTACTGTGTTGATGGTGGGGGAGTGTGGAGAATGTGTACCAGGTGTATGCTGTGGAACTGGTGGTGGTCAGATTATGTCTCATAATCTGTAGCAAGTGTTCCATCATGGTGTGGTGTGTTGATAAAGAGGTGTTGTTTGGGAATTCTGCACATGTCCATGATTGTTTTGTAAGTTTACAACTTTTGTCACTGAATTTAAGATAAGGACTATAATTAGTAGTAAGATTTTGACAATATTCTTTCATAATTTGAACAAATGTCTCACGACAATGCAAGGCATTGGTGAAGGGTTGTCGTATGGGACCCCTGTATGATGTTATGAATGTTTGCTCTGTAAGTTTATTTAATGAACTTTTACTATACATTTATTATTTATGTATGTTCATGTATAAATAATATAAACAATAATAATAAAAGGGTGGGTGGGGAAAATACTTTGGTTAATTGTAATATTTTGAGGAGTCTCTCTAATCATTAGTTAAAAATGTTTCACAATAATGCAAGGTGTTTGTGGTAGGGTGAGGTATGAGAGCACTGTATGATGTTATGTATGCTTGTTTTGTAAGTTCACAGCTATTACTATACACTTATTGTTTATGTATGTTCATGTATGAATGATATATTTTAATAAATTAAAAAATATATATAAGGAATTCCCATATGCCCCATTCCCCACACTTCCCAATTTTCCCCACATTAAAACTTCTTTTATTAGTGGGGTACACTTATTGCAATTGATGAACATATTTTGGACCATTGCCACTAAGGATAGATTATAGTTTACATTGTAGTTTACACTTTCCCCACTAAATTCTGTAAGTTATGGCAGGACATATAATGGCCTGTATCTGTCATTGCAGTATCATTCAGGACAGTTTCAAGTCCCCAAAGTGCCCCACATTACACCTCTTTTTCCTTCCTGCCTTCAGTACACCAGTGGGCACTGCCTCCACATCAATGTTGTAATTTCTTCCATTGCTAGAATCACAATAAATCTGTAGTAGAAAACCAATAAGTTCACTCTAGTCCTTATTTTATTCCCCAATCCTGAGGATTCTGGGATGAGCCCACTCTACCTCTAATTGAGAGAGGCCTTCAATCCCATATGGCTGATGGATGAGACTCTTGCTTGCAGTTGTAAACACTCTTGGTTCCTTGATATGGTGGTTGTCCATCTTCACATCCTTGTTAGTTGTTCTGGGTGAGTCCAAAGAACTGGAGAGCAGGTTTTGCAACTCTGCTGAGGTTCAGGGCCCAGCTTGTGCATGGACAGCACAGAGATTCAAGTCTCTTGGAAGTACACCAACCAAGTCTAGCACCAAATATAGGTTCAAACAGAAGGACCAGAAGAGGCATGTGTAGAGAAGTCACACTGAGTTCAACTCTGTCATACTTGGGAACACAAATTCCAAAGTAAGGCCCACTGGCAAGGCACCAAGCTCTGGAGCTACCTACCACAACCATACGATGCAGGTGTTTACTGAGCCCTCAGGATCCCCCTATTTGGAGTAGTATCTACTTTGGCAGCATATGCAACCCTGCTTAGACGTGCGTAAACGTTATCTCTGGGATGTGTTCCCACCTCACTTTGAAGTCTCTTAGCCATACTCATTAGTCTTTACCTTTTTCCCCTTTTATTCAAATCTTTTTCCATTTGTATTGCTAGTTGGTGCTTGGTAGTAATCCCTATGTGCCAGGGAGTCTCAACTCCAGGAGTTATGTCCCACACTAAGGGAGAAGGTAATGCATTTATATGCTCTTTGGCTTAGAGATAAGCCACATTTGAGCAACATGGAGGCTCTCAGGAGGCAACTCTTAGGCACCCTACAACACTAGGCTAAGATTCAATTGCAAGAACAAGGAATCATAAGCATAGTCATCAATAGCAAGGGCCCATCAATGGACCATCCTTCTTCACCAGTCTCTGTCCCTGTATTTGGAGGATTCTTGCTGTTCCATTAGAGAATGTGGCAGAGCTCCCCAGGATGGGAATTCAATACACTTTTGGTTATTGTGTGACTTTCTACCCACTGTGACAATGCCCCATGAACACTTTAAAACATTTAAATACCTCATATGTATGCCCAGGTGAACTTCCTCCTATGTATCCCCCACAACTGACACCCCACACCAATGATTCTCCCTGGCCACAGCTTCAATCCTTCTGTGGTCCAAAACCTTTTCAAAAATGAAGCAAAGAATATAGCTGAATACAATTAATAGGAAAATGAAATAATAACGAAAGGTTTAAACATAATAAATAAAATATGTAATACTTTAGAATACCTAAAACTAAATTAAAAGTTTAAAATTGGGATATTAAAAAATAATGAAAAATATTAATTTTTTTTCACATTTTGTCTGTCATCACCACAATATCTGTATGTGCAGTGACATTCCCTTCCATTTCTTCCACAGTGTCTTACTTTTTTTTGTTTTATTTTTAAAGTATTTTTAGGTCATAGTAAAGTCACAGCAGATTATAGGGGACTACTGTACACTCTACATCCTTTCCCTTTTCCCCTTTCCCATATTGAAAACCTTTTTATGTATGGATGGTACATTTGTTACAATGGATGTACAAAAATTGAAACATAGCTATAATCATGGTTAATGGATTACATTATGGTTTACATGTTAGACCATATAATTTTATAAATTTTTGCTGAAATTTAATATGGCCTGTACCCAATATTGCAAGATCATGCAGAATACTTCCATTGACCCCTAAATACTCCCTCTTCCCTCTATTTTATTCCTCCCTACCCTTCCAGGGCCCATGGTGACCACCAGGCTTCACTCCTTGAAGGACAAGATACATAGATACTTGCAACAACACTGAGGGCTTTAAATATGGCAAAATCTATGATAAGGTAGAAGTGAGTGGTTGTGCAACTTTAAGCTTTGTATTGAAGAATACAGGATACTCACAACCTGGGATATCAAAACCAGAAGTATACTTAAATGAATTTGATATGCAAAAACAATCCATCTCAAATGTTGAGTAAATATTTCTTGGGGAGATCAATGAATGGTGAAGGTCAGAGCCAGGGATGAAAAAAAATAAAAGACAGGGTTGTAGGGATCCCAAGGGAGAGGATAAAAGTATGTGCCATCCAAGGTCTTACCAAGCAACAAAATTAGCAGAAAAGAAATTCATTTCTCTTTTGGCCTCTACACATGGGAAACAAATTGCTCAGATATTAAAGTAAGAATGGGATGATTACTTTAATGGTCATGTGGTAAAATAAATCCTTTAGGACCCATAAATAGTTATTATGCCCACTCCTCCTCTCACCTCCAGCTTAAGGGTACCAAGAAGAAGGAATTTTTACTGTGCTCTTACAGAGAATGCCTGACACCACCTCCCTGTTCTTCTTTGAAGCTGAGCTGATGCTCCATCACTCAGGAGGGAAAGATTCAGGGATAAAGAAGTTCAAAGAAGGCTATTTGAGCATCTGCTTTCAGGAACTGATAAGGAGACAGGCAGAGCTCTCTGAACATGATCTCTGATGGGACAAGCTGGTTTAACTTAACAGTGAGTTCATCTACTTAAAGATTGCACACAGATGTACAGCCTCCTCTACAATCTCCTCTACTTATCTGGTCTAGAAGACAGTTCTAAGTGTCTCTTTTTATGAAAACTAGCTTTCTCTTCAGTCTCAATATCTATCAAATGTTTCTTATCCAGTTATTTTAGACATTTTTCTGTAGTCCTTAAATGTATCTCCATTCTACCCACTCAGTCATCCTCCTGAATCGATTATCTATAAAATCTCACTCACTCAATTCATTTGCACAAGAAACATTTACTGGGACCCAGTGAAATCAGCACGTGGAAGCTTCTCACCCATCTTCTAACATTCAGTTACTTTATATTCCGCTGCTCCAGTCTCCAGTTTTGTAATGGGTATATTGGTGATCATGATCACTAAATTACTAAAGTATCTGAAACCTACTGAGCACCAATAAATGTGAATTAATGTAATTGTTAAACCACTGTAAATACATTATCATCTGTTAAATAGAAACAATGTTAATGATAACAAAATGTCAATATATTATAGCTATTTTTCCTCTCATTTATTGAGTATTTACAGATTTCCATTCTCTATTTCAGGAGTTTAATACTTTTGTTAATATTTGTAATTATTCTGCTCTCTTTTCTAAAGAATTTAACAGTATATCTGAATATAACTGCTTTTTCTCTAAGGCACCAACATATTTACAATTTTCTAGTAATGAGAAGAATGTTGTGAATAATGTAAAAAAGAGCTCCAATGATGGTGAAAATGTTCTGGAACTAGATAGATGTGATGGTAGCACACTATTGTGAATGTCCATATTACCACTGAAATGCACATTTCAAAATGGCTACTGACTTTTACACATTTGTAGAATATCAGCTATCCACCTAGAATCCTACTCATTAAAAATACGTATTCAGCTACCAGTGTGTCACCTGTATATTTTGAAATGTCACCTTTCCAATACTTATAGCTCTTGTTTCTTCCCATTGCATTGCACTGATGGAATATTCCAGCATGCTGGTAAATCATATTAGTGTCATGGACATGATTTATTTTTCAATATTTTAGGGGAATTCTTCTGTTGCTCCTGCTACAAGACCCTGCCAGGTCATTTTGGGAGGTATTTGTTGTTTACGTAATTCCTTCTTTTAGTGATTTATGTGTTTTTCTCCATCTTGAATTGACTTTGGACACATATTTTTTCCAAAAATGGGTTTGTTTGCTGTTGATTTTAAAATTTTGACAAGGGTATACAAGTAAGATAATATTACCAAATATAGCATTTTATTATATCTGTGGTGATTTTTCCCAAACTTACTTTTATGTATTTTTGTTAAAACTCTCTTTATTTTTCCACGTGAATAGACTTCTAATTTTCTCTATTTGTTGATTTTTGATAAAGAATTTCCTGTGAGATTCCTTCTTCAGTTCTAGGATTTTACTTCTTTTTAATTCATTAACTATAGATTTTACCTTTATGATTTACTTGCTTCTCCTTTGCCTGTGTTTGTCTAGTGGAACTTTTAACAACAGCATGATCAAACTTAAAGTTTTTATTTCTTGAGAATAGAGTGCATTTGTGTTCATTTGTGGTATGAAAGATATACTGGAAGAAAATTAATCTAAATACCAAGATTAACATTACAACTTAATGGTCACTTTTAACAATTTAATGTAGACTGTTGCAGATTTTTCACCTTGATTGTTGGCAAATATGGGTTTATCTTTAAAAGATCTGTTTTCTAATTTAACTTCTTCAACCCACAGCAGCAGACCAATTATTCATTTTTATAACAATTTATGACAGTGTTAGTTTTTCCCACCTGATTGAATTTTACAATCTTACATTTTAAAAGAGGAAATTTAATTTCATTGAAGACGATATCTTCTTTTAATTTTATTCTCATGCAATAATACTATGATGCAACTTTTGTCAAACATACCATTTTGTACATCTCCTTTATGAGTTGTTAATATTCAATGTCTTTTTATCTCCAAAAAGGAAACAGTCATTTTGTATTTCATAATTAAGAGAATCAAGTAGATTAATTTTTGCATTTATATTTTTCAGCAAGGCATATTTTCTCATTGAGATTTTTTATATTATGGTCTGATTTTTCATCTTTTCTTCTCTTATTTCTACCAAAGACTTCATATTCAGAAATGACTATGCCTTTCTAAGATTACATCCATCTATATAAAAATTTATACATCTATATATTCATCTATAATATCTTCTAACAGATATTTCCACTTCTTGCACATTTGTTTGAAATGTGATTATGAATATAGAGATACAGTTTAACCCTAAGTATTTCTAAATAGTTAATTGAGCACTTTTTCATAACTTTTAAAATTCTTTCTCAAACTAGGCATTAAATAATATTCAAGTTAGCATATATATAACAATAAGTTATATATCCTAAATCATGGTTGGCACAAAATTAAATTTTAAAATTCTACTTATATTCCCTTTCAAGTCAGAAACAAAAAATCACTGCCACACTTTCCATTGTTCTTAAAGTTTCTTAGATAGAAACCAATGCAGTAAAATTTAAAATGAAAATAGCTGTTATAAATTACATAGAAGAGATATTATTTATACATTATTTGGAGCAAGTAGATGATCTTGAAAAAAATCCAGACACCTATCATGTCATGATAAATACAAAAATTTCAAAATATTTCCTAATGTAATGAAATATCAGGCATATGATATACATAGAAATCTCATTCTTAATGACAATAAGCCTAAAATCCTGTTAACAAGAAATAATCATGGTTTTCATAAACACCAACACAGTAGCATTTACCAAAATGGTCCTTATAGCTCAAGAGGAAATTTCCTGTTCCTGGAATTGGAATATGAATTTTTTTTAAATGCCAACTCTTTATAAATTAATTTACATCTTTAATGATATCCTTATTATAATTCCACTATTATCCTTGCATATGACTAGATGATTCTGAATTCATCTACAAGAATTAGCTGGGGCCAGGAATGAAATTATGATAGAATGCTAGGTGATTTCCTCTATTTAATATTTAAATATATTATGCAGATACATAATTAAAAATAAGGACCATAAGATTTTACAGCTTGCTCACTGTAAAACCATAAAAATAATGAAACAGATGAACATTTTAAGATGATCAAAGAAACCCCAGAAATTTAATCACTGACCACAAGACTTTTATTGATAGATCAAAGAGTAAATATACTAATGAAAAATAGTGAAAACTGCATGGCTTGGTGCTATATGGGCAAACTAAACTTTGTACATAACTTACCTGTAAGCCTAAAAATGATGGGACAGTTTAGTTAGTTAAATTAAAATGTAATAAATAATTATTCATCATTAATAAAACCTAATCTAAAAACAGTGGTCTGTAAATAGAATATGCCACTTTTATATGGTGGAATATTTTTAATCTGATGGGTATTGGATTATGTTAGAAAATGTTCATTAGATTCTTTTATGTGAAAAGAGGCTAGTCTTTATTTAGTCTCTGTTTCTGCTTAATTTATATAAAAAATAACTATTATATAAATTAAATGCAAACAATGACGAATCATTAGAGTGGAGATAAATTTTTGGCCATAAGATTGGCAAAGGCCCCACAAAACATTACATGTACAGATGACTCAAAGGCAGTGTAAAGAAGGTTGGAAATTTTTAATGATTAGAAAGATCTGGCCTTGAGTTGGGAAATTTCTTGAATTGAAAGGCCAAGAGCAGTCAAAGTTTATGGCTTTACTTACTCAGCCATAAGTAGGAATGCAGTATTAACACATGGGATAACATGGATGAATCTTGAAGATTTATGTTGAGTGAAGCAACCCTGACACTGAAGGACAAATATTACATGGCCTTACTGATATGAATTAAGCAAATTGAGCAGACTCACCAATCTATAGTCTGGAAGATAGGTTTACAGGAGATGGAAAGGGAGTAGAGTGTTGTGAGGCAATACTCACATATGCAAATCTATGATAACATGTAAGGGTGTAGTTGTGCAGTGGATAGGTGTGACAGTGGTACAGTGATGCTATTGGGTTTGGCAGCCTTGGTCTGTGAGGAAGGTATTGTGGCAGTTCTTGGGATGGACTATCCATAGAATGAGCATAGGGTCAGGAGAAGGAACAGGTGAAATCCAGGGATTTCAGGTCTGCAGTTAAAACTACAATATTGGGAATGTTCTTTTGGAAAATATGGCAGGGGAGGGTTACTGATGTAGGCTATAGGATGTGGTGGGGATAAGGACAGGGCACACCTGAGGCAGCCTTCTAAGGAATATGTAAGTGTTCATCTTGCCATAGTATATTACATTAGTGGGTGGGATCCCTTACAAAAAATAAGAAAATATTACACTCTATGTTCTCAAATAGAGGGGTAAGGGTCTCTCAAGAATATAGGCAGTACCTAATAAAAGAGAACAATATGGTAAACCCTCATATTACTGCAAATAATTATGAATCTTAAACTTCAAAAACTGAAAATTAGTGGTTAAAATAGGTCCCGAGGGGAGAAGTAGGAAAGAATGGAATAGATGGAACATAGGGCATTTTTAGGGCATTAGATTTGTTCTGCACCATCTGGCAATAATGGATACAGGTCATTTTAAATTTCATCAAAATTTATATATTGTACCTTCCAAAATGTAAATCATAATGTAAATCATTGACTATGGCTGGTAGCAATGTTTCAATAATTGTACATCAATTGTTAAAAATGTACCATCCAAATATAAAATAACAGAGAGGGTGAAAGGGGGAGGTTGTTAGGTATTTGGGAATCCCCTATATTCTTTTTTTTTTCTTTTAATTTTTTTTTTATTGTGAGTAAAAATCAAAATTTTCACAATACATACCAATATTTGTAAAATGATATGTAAATACATATGCATATATGTGCGTTTGTTCTTTATGTGACATTTTAGTAACCTAAAGCTTCTTTGAAGATAAAATGAAAAATATAAGGCACTGGGGGAATATAAGGAAGAAAATATCACTGTACATATAAGATGACATATCTTACAATGATGAAAAACAAATTATTTTTAAAAAATTTGTTTTATTTGTTGTTTTTAAAACTATATTTATTATTTCATTATCTTATTGATTTTATTTGGTTATTTTGTTGGCTTCATTTATAAGGAGGTTTTGGATCACAGAAAGGTCACAGCTGCCACAGGGGAGGATCACTGGTGTTGGGTGTTAGCGATGGGTGATGCATAGGAGGGGTTTCACCTGGGCAATACCTCAAAGATATGAATATGTTCATGTGTTCATGGGGCATTGTCACAGTGTGTGGAGTTCCACACAATAACCAGAAGATTATCAAATTACCATCCTGTGGAACTCTGCAAAATTCTTTAATGGGACAGCAAGAATCCCCTAAGTACAGGGGCGGTTTCTAGTGAAGGAGGACAGATTATTGCAATGGGCCCTTGATATTGATTATTCTACACATAACCTATTTTTTTAATTGAAACTTAGCCTAGTATTACATATTGCCTAAGAGTTACCTCCTGAAAACCTCCTTAATACTCCGAAGTGGTCTTTCTGTAAGCTAAACTCAGCATATAAATGCACTACCTTCCCCCATTCATGAGACATGATGCCCAAGGATGAGGTACCCTGGCACTGAATGATTATTACCAAGCATCAACTATCAAAGCAATTGGAAAAGACCTTGAACAAAAGGGGAAAAGGGTAAATACAAATGTGTTTTTATGGTTAAGGGATTTCTAAGTGAATCAGGAGATCATTCCACAGGTTACATTTATGCATGTCTCAGCAGGATCTCATTGACTGCCACAGAATATATTGCCTCAAAAAACAGGACTTCTGAGGGCTCTGGAGGCATCCAGACATTATAGGTCTGGCAAACAGCTCAGGAGTTTGGTGCCCTGCCATGAAGCCTTTCTTTGGAATTTATGCTCCCCAATGTGACAGAATTGGCCTCATTTGTGATTTCCCTACACATGATCCTTCTGCCCCTTATATTTGAACATATAGTTAGTATTATGCTTGATATGGGTATGCCCAAGAGACTTAAATGTTTGGTCAATCCATATGTCAATTTGGCCCTTAATCTCAGCAGACTTACAGCCCCTACTCTCCAGTTCATTGATCTCACCCTAGACAACTAACAAGGAGATGATGATGGGCAATATCCATCCCAAGGAAGACAGAGAGTCTGTAACTGCAAGCAAGATATTCCCATTCATCTGCCCCATTGTATCTAAGCTCCCTTTCAGTTAAAGAGAGGGTGACCATCACAATCCCAAAATCTTCAAAATTGGGAAATGAACAATGAATTAAATTACACTCACTATTACTTTACTATAGATTTATTTTTATTCTAGCCATGGAAGAAATTTAATCATTGATGTTGAAGCAGTTACCACTGGAGTTTCTGAGGGGAGAGAGAGGGAAAATAGATGTAATATGGGGGCATTTTAAGTTCATTGGAATTTTCCTACACGACGATGCTATGACAGATATAGGCCATTATATATATTGTCATAAATTAGAAAAATGTGTGGGACAGAGTGTAAACTATTATATAAACTATAATCCATGGTTAGCAGTAATGTTTCAATATGTGTTGATCAATTGTAACAAATATATCACACTTTTGAAGGATGTTGTTAATGTGGGAAAGTGTGGGAGTGGTAGGGAATAAAGCATATGAGAATTCCCTATATTTTTTATATAACATTTATTTAATCTAAAGTATCTTTTAAAAAGTAAAAGAATGTATTAAAGATCATATTTCATGTGAAAGCCAATGTGAAAATGAATGTATCCTGTACAGGTATTTTGTTTCAAAAGCTATCTACCTGCATTTAGCTGGAACTTTCCCATCAATACATACGAATGCTCAAATGTGTCCTGTCTTGAAAATAAAAAGAAAAGTCCCCTTTTCACTGCACATACCTCCACTTGGACAGATGTTCTGCTTTTCCTAGGTTCACATTATCTCTAACATTCCTTATTCTAAATGCTCTTCCATTCCCTTTATTTAATTGTTATCCATGCCCCCTGCATTGTTGAACTCAATGGAATATTCTTTTTTTAATAAAAAATGTAATAAATACAAAACTCATAAATTAAATAAGCAAGCAAGGAAATCTCAGTCCAGGACTAGACTGAATTAGACTCAGATGGTTTTAAATAAAACATTTCAGCTTCCATTCAACTTGTACCTTTCCTTCAGTATCTACTTGGCTCTCAACTCACATGGAGTGTTTCTCAGAAAGGAGTCTCCAGGTGGAAATCTGAATTCCTCATTGAGTCTTTGTTGATGTAGAGTGAAACTATGTCTCCAGACAATAAATCAGGAAGGAGTCTTCATTTGCTCCCCCAGCCACAGCTAGGACTCCAAGGAAACCACCCTGCCCTTTCCTGTCTGAGGTTGCATGAAATGGGAAACAGCCACAAAGGAGGTATTTACAGCTTCCTCATACCTGCTCCTTAGGCACATTTGCTCATTTTCACTCCAACAGCTAGTCCATTTTATCCCTTTTGGAAACTATTCTGAACAGAAAAAAAATCCTGATTATTGTCTGTTCCCAAGAGACTAGTTTCTCAGATTGATGAATCTTGTTTTTATTATTTGTCCTCCATGAACTCTTCTTCCTTCTATAGGTCTAACCAAGAAAAAAACTATCCAATATTTGAACTAAAGGTTGTCTAAGGCTTAAGACTGAGGAATGTAACTTGAGTAGTTCCCTTGGATCTCCAAAGCACTGATTTTGGGTTAAGACAAAGCCCTTGTCATTGCCTCCCAAAGTTCCATTTATCCTATTCAACCAAGTGGAGAAACTGGGTTCATTTGACATAAAACCACGGATACTACATACTTTTGCTTGATAATGATTTGCCAAATCAATTAGGAATGTAATGCTTGGAATCAAAATTAGGATCTGTTACATAGTCCCTCAATATAAAATGTTTATTAATTTTAAGAGATATATTTTGATCTTTTATGCATGATGGGCTGTTCACACCAACTTGTAGGGAACTTCCTTTTTTAAAAATGTATCCCCTTATACTTGAATCATGCATAATTTCTTTAATTAATGGTTCTATTAATTTTCATTCATTTAAACACTTAAAAATCAATATGTAAGTGTGCATTTTTAATTTTTTGTAGTAACAGAATTACAACTCAAAATTCATCTTTTATGACTTTCAGTTTACTATTCTCTAGTAGTAATTATAGTCACTATATTGTAATTCTATCACCAACATACTTTCTTAACCTCAGTCAGAAACTCTGTATGTATTAAGCAATATCTTCCATTTATCTCATCATTGACCCCTGGAAATCTGCTTTTACATTATGACAAAATGAAAAATAATGAATGACATAAGGGTGAGAATGGGAAACCAGAGATATAATCAGACCTAGAGAAGGAAAGCCACAGCCATGGAAATAGAGAACACCCAGGAATTGAAATGAAGCATGGCAAGTGAGAACAGCATGTGGTGGACAGAATGGATGGAGTAAAACCCAAAGTACCCTCCCTGGTTAACCAATGGAGAATTTTTTATTTGGGTGCCTTTTCCATTACATGCTTATCTCTGTGTCTCCAGAGTAACTTCAAATAAAACCCATTCTCACTCCTCATTGCTGCCCACAGAACTTCCTGGGCTCCTCTGGGTCATCAAGAGTTCTTCAGTGAAGCAAGATTTCTCCTTAAATTAAGATTTCTCATTAAATTAATTAATGAGTCAGACAGGATGTCCTGACCTTGAGGAAGTTATTGAGAAGGAAAAGGCTGTATTTCTTCTTAACATAATAATGCTGATCTGGAGGCAAGGGGCAGGGAAAGAATGCTTACATTTGGGGAAGCCATGATGATATGGAGTAGAAATTCCAAGGCTGTTTATGAAATGTATAGTTTGACTTTCACTCGCTTCAAGAATTTAACAAAGCTGAGGAAAGTGAAAATGTAAAGTGTCATCATTCAAGGGTTGGGATTTTAAGAATCACAATAAAATTTTATTTAATTTAATTGGAATTAATTCTTGGGTAGACTGTTTATAAAGATGTCCCAATTTCCTACTTTACTTTGAATCCACATTTTCTCTTTTGATGGTACAGTACCCTCTTTCAGGATGTGGAGTCTATTTAGTCTCCTTTGATTCTGAACTGGACTTAAAGTGTTTAATTTGCTTTGACCAAGAGAATATGGCAGAAATGGCATTTTGCCTCAAAAGGCTTCAGCATGTTTCTGCTAATCTCCCATGGACCTCTAATTCAATCTTTTGAGCAGCTCCAGCTTAGCCTGTTGCAAGATGAAGACATGTTTAGAAACTATTGCACAGTGGAGTACATCCTAGACCAGCCTATAGCAACCAAGTCCCCAATATAGATAGAGCCCAGCCAATTCTAACAAAGCCTCTATAGCTGACACACAGCTGGTTACACTGTAATGAACAGTATTGCATAGATCCAAATATCTCCATACCACAGATTTGGTTGCTATAAAAGAAGCATTGTCATAAACCAAGTACTTTGAGACAAACTGTTACGCAGTCATAATTAACTTACACCATAATCAATGTAAAAAGACCTAAGGTCATCCAGAACACTTGGCTGCTGCTTACGTTTGGCATTGCCACAAATATTTCAATACTGCATTAATGATCACTCTCTTTTTAAAGTTCATTCCATAAAACTGCTTTAAACAGGAACTACCACTGTTTTTCACTGGCTGGAAAGTAGATTCTCTTTTTTAAGTTTATTTTACATAACTGTTTGAAACAGGGACTACCACTGTGATTCTCATGCTGGAAAATAGGATATATTGGAAGGAAATGCATGTTTGTGCAGAAATAACTCCTGTCCCCAAAACAGAACATTTCAAGAAGCATTTTGGGCATTATTTCAAGCTCTTATTAACTCATTCTTTCATCTTAAGGATTGAAGGGCATTTTGAGTAAATTTGTGATAAATAATTGGATAATAGACAACACACAGGTTTTTCAAACAAATGCCCTTTAATTTTTATGACATTGTAGATTAAGGGAAGATGTTTCATTTAGATAAATGGAAAAATTCTTACTTGTTATCCATTGGCATAATATAGGACATGAAATCTAGTCTTTACAATTCATAAATATTCTACCACAAAGACACCAAGATATCCTAATTAATTGAATAGATATAAATCACCAAAGCAATAACATTAATACAGTATATGATTTAATTTTTATTACATCATATATAAGGTCATATCTGGCACTAAGTTAAGTACTAGTTTCATGGATTGTTTAAAGAATTGAAGCTTTGAGTGCTGAGGAGTTGAGTCCTACAACCATGTGCCCTTCTTCAAAGCCAGAACAATTGACACTTTTATGCATTCTCTGTTAGAAATCTTTTTGGAGCTCCTTTTATTTCTTTATTCTTCAAACTGTAGATAAAAAGGTTCAACTTGAGTGTGACCACAATGTACATCACTGAGGCTGTTGCACTTGAATATGTTTTGTGTGTAGCAGCAGGACTAAGGTACACCCCTAGGCTTGTACAGTAAAATAAGAAGACCACTCAGAAGTGAGATGCACAGGGAGAGAAATCTTTATATTTCCCCTGAATTGATGAGATTACACATAAGGAGGAAATAATCTTAGAGTAAGAGAAAAGGATGCCAGCAAGAGGAACCCCCTCCCAGCACCTCAGCTCCAAAATACATCACTATGTCATTGAGGAAAGTGTCAGAACAAGCAAGTTGGTCCATATGATTAAGAGCAGAAGAAAAGTGTGATTTCCAAGGGTGCACAAAAGGACAGCCACAACATCATTAAGGTATGTAACAAGGATTTCAGGGCACTCAGGTCCAGGACCCCAGAACCAGTAGGACACAGAGCTGGGAGTTCATGATGATTGTGTAGTGCAGGGGATTACAGATGGCCACAAAGCAGTCATAGGCCATCAAAGCCAGGAGAAAGTTGTCTACCCCAACAAGGAACACAAAAATGTACATCTGGGTGAGGCAGGCTGCATAGCTTATGATTCTGCTCTGCATTTGTATGTTCACCAACATCTTTGGTACACTGGTGGAGGTGAAACAGATAATACAAAGAGATAGGTTAGGGAGGAAGAAGTACATGAGCATATGGAGATGGAACTCAGTGATGGTGGCCAGGATGATGAGCAGGTTCCCATTGAAAGTGACCAGGTACATGGACAGGAAGAGCCAATGATGAGGGAAGTGCTGCAGCCCTAAACCCCTCAGCAGAAACCCACAGCTTTAGAAAGATAAGCACCCCTCATCCCTTTCTCCCTCCCTCCATTTCTCCCTGGATTCCACATTATTAGGAAGATAAGCATTCCCCACCCACCCCTTTCAACTGGAATTTACAACTTTAAATAGATAATGATTCTTTTCCTCCCTAATAGCCCTCTGCTTCAGGAAGATAAGCTAAACTGGCACCTTTGGTTTTAGTAATCCCTGCTTGCCTGCCTGCTTAGGAATTTGCCCCCATAAAGTCCCTATATAAATTTATGACACCCAAGACTCAGTGCTCAGATTTTTTGGAGACTTGACTTTCCTCTGGGCCTGTGCAGAATAAAACATTCTTCCTCCACCTCTCTGAGTGCATGCTTGGGGTTTTCATCATCTAAGTTCCCTCTGCCACAACACCAACAGAGGGGGGTGAAATTCTGGTTCCACTGAGAATCCCAGGAGAAGAAACTCTGAAATGTGCATATCATTTCCTTGCTCTATATGGTTGATGTTACTAAAATAAACAGACAAAAAATAACATGATTCATTATCAAGCAGTCATTATTCACGTATGTAAAATTTACATTTTGATTCAAGCACATAATTTCCATATTTTGTTTATGAAACTGTTCCCCTTTAGGTGAATTCTATGGCCATTCAGGGCTCACTTTCATAAAATTCCTGAAAGTGGTGCATTCCAATGTTTTCAGGAGAAAGTCATTTTTTCATTTGAGGAGTATATATTGAGTGCTGTCTTTGAGCCAGTCACTGTCTAGGCAATGGGCATAGAGTCTGAAACAGGAATGTCTGCAGTATTTTCATGGAGAAATATTAGCAAATAAAATAGTCATATATTATTTCAGACGATGACAACCGCTAAAAAGAAAAGAAACCAGGCAAAAAGGAGTAAGTCAATAGGGCATGCTAAGTTTTACTGCCTTTCTGGATGAAACCAGCACACAAGATAACATTTGAAGATGATCTCAAGGAAAAGAAGGGTGGAGTCATGAGGAAACAAGGGGCGGTGTGTGCCCAGCAGAAGGATGTCAAGGTCAAAGGCCCTAAGTACATGGCTTGTTTCAGGATTCAATGCTAGCAAGGAAGATTGTGTGGCAGTTGGATGAGAAAGAGGAAGAGTGTTCAGAAATAATGTCAGAGATGATTAAGAGTTAGTTGGTATCACTGATGTTGAAACTTCAAGAATCCAGGAGTTGCTTATGCATATGTTGCACCTCTTGCACTTTATTAATTTGGTTATAAAGCTACTCCACAGATGAAATAAAGCCACACCTATTTCCATCTATAGGGTTGCATCTAGACTCTATATTAGAGGACACCCCACTGGAATTTATGAACTGACTTGTCTCTTCTCTTGGACTGCTAATTCCTTATTTAAATGCAAGTGCATGCACACACTCCTGCACAGGGACACAGAGAGAATACAATGGCCTCCTGGGACAAATAATTACCATGCTCTTCTCACCCTCAGCCACGCTGATTTGGCCAAGAATGAATACAGTGCAAGCTCAGCACATCACATTGTCCTTCTCCAAAATAGCTGGAAATGGTACCCAAAATTTGAACTGTCAAACCCCCAAGGACATATAAACAAAAGGCTTAATTTTGTTGCGGACATTTTCTATGTGTTTAGAGAAACATAAAATCTTCTCAATAATCAGAGAGAGACAGAAATGCAGGGAAGGAGGGAGGAAGAGAAAGGGAAGTAAATAAATGGAATAGACTGGAGGATAAAGCAAAGTCATAAACTCAGGACAAAGCAAGAGACTATGATGAAAAAAAGCTTACTAGGTTCTGAAAGCATTCCAACCCATGTTCTATTCTGGATGCCCCAAAAGTTGAATAGAAGATCAAAAGATGAATCAGTGATATCTTATTTTGGTGCTATGCATCATGCAGATTGCAAAGCCCATAAAAATGTGCAAAAAAATTTACACCATTTCACAAAAGAAAATACAACAACAAGCATGAATGTTGGGAATTTTTTACATGAAGTTAGATGAGTTTTTAAATGATATTAAGTGTAAACATTTTGGAATCTCTGATCAACTACCTATTATATGATAAGATTTGATAGGAAACAAAACCTAATAAATCTTAATAACTTGCCCAACATAGTAGATATTGTGGCTTTTACCATCCTAAGAAGGTGGACAAAATTAAACAGTAAATGTAAAAAGTTAGCATATCAAGAAAATGTACTGTATTTTATCAAATGTCTTTTCTGCATCAGTCGAGAGGATCATGCAATTTTTCTTCTGTAATTTATCAATGGGGTTTATTGAACTAACTGATTTTCTTGTGTAGAACCACCCTTGCCTAACTGGAATAAAACTCACTTGATCATGGTGTATAATTCTTTTAATGTGCTTTTGGATTCTGTTTGCAAATATTTTGCTCAGGATTTTTGTATCTATACTCATTAGGATATTGGTATATACTTTTCTTTCATTGTTGTATCTTTATCTATTTTGGGCATTAGGGAGATGTTGGCTTCAGAGAATGAATTTGGTAGCATTTTCTCCTGCTAAATTGTTTGGAAGTGCTTAAGCATGATTGGTATCTGATTATCATTTAATGATTAGTAGAATTCACTTTTGAAGAAAATTTGTCCTGGATTTTTCAATTTTGGGAGGATTTTGGTGACTGTTTAAATATCTTCACTTGAGATTGGTTTGTTGAAGTCTTCTGTTTCTTCTGTGGTCATTGTAGGTGGTTCATGATTTTCTAGGAATTCCTACATCTCATCTACATTGTCTAGTATTTTGGTATACACTTGTTCATAGTTCCCTCTTATGATCTCTCTTAATTCTGTAGTATCTGTGGTAATGTCCTACATCTCATTTCTAATTTCATTTATATGGGTCTTCTCTCTTTTATTATTTGTCAGTCTAGCTAACGGGTTGTCAATTTTGTTAATAATCTCAAAGAACCAACTTTTGGTTTGGTTGTACCTCTCTATTGTTTTATTTGTTCTCAATTTCACTTATTTCTGCTCTAATTTTTACCTTTTCTTTCCTTCAGCTTGGTATGGGATTAGTTTTCTATTCTTTCTCTAGTTCCTCTTGGTGTGCTGTTAGATCTCCAATTTTAGCTCTTTCTAGTTTTCTTTAATTTTATTTATTTTAATTTTTAAAGATACTTACATTATACAGATGTCACATGAAAAATAGAAGGATTCCCATATGTCCTGCTCCACACACCTCCCACATTTTCCCATATTCACAGCATCCTTCATTAGTCAGGCACATTCATTGCAATTGATGAACACAATTTGGAGCATTGCCACTAAGCATGGATTAAACTTTACATTGTAGTTTATACTCTCTCCCACCCAATTCTGTAGCTTATGGCAAGATTTATAATGGGTTTTATCTATTGTTACAATGTCTTCTAGGACAATTCCCAAGTCCCAAAAATGCCCCTGTATTATACCCATTTGTCCCTCTCCCTGCCCCCAGAATCTCCAGTGCCTACTGCTTCCACATCAATTTCTTCCTTTGCTATAATCACAATAAGACTATAGCAGAAAACCAGTAAGTCCACTCTAGTCCATAGTTTATTCCCCAATCCTGAGGATTATGGGATGGTAATATCCACCTCTCTACAACTTGAGAGGGGCTGTTATCCCATAGGGCTGATGGATGTGATCCTCTTGCCTGCAGTTGTAGACTTTCTCAGTTCCTTGGTAAGGAAGTTGTTCATCATCACCTCCATGTTATTTGTCCTGGGTAAGACCAATGAACTGGAGAGTAGGTGTTACAACTTCGCTGAGATGCAGAGGGCCCAGCTGTCACATGGAGATCCCAAAGATCCAAGTCTCTTAGATGTACATCTTCCAAATCTAATACTAATTATAGGTTCAAATAGAAGAACAGAAGAACCATGTGTAGGGAAACCATAACTGAATCCAACTCTGCCACTCTGGGGAGTATAAATTCCAAAGTAGGGCCCACTGGCAAGGCACCAAACTCCTGAGCTATCTGCCCTGGCCATAGTGTGTGGATGTCTCCAGAGCCATCAGAAGCCCTGCTATTTGGAGTAGTAGCTACCTTGGCAGTCAAAGAGACACTGTGAGTTGGGCATAAGCATAACCTCTGAAATGACCTCCTGATACACTTTGAAGTCTCTTAGCCATATAAACTCATTTGTCTTTACCTTTTCCCCCTTTTGGTCAAAGTCTTTTTCCAGTTGCAATGCTAGTTGATGCTTGGTAGTAATCCCTTGCTGCCAGGAAGGCTCATCCCCAGTACTCAAGTCTCATGCTAAGGGGAAAATGTGTGTTGGAGAAGATGCTGAGAGTCAGAGCATAAAGGGTTAAGCATTCAAAAAGCATGCTAGCTGGCAGAGACACATTAGTAAATGTCTCCAAGGACACTGCATACTGTAGATATCAGTGGGAGGAGGCAGAGCAAAATGAACTCACCACACAGATGTTATTGTCTGTATTCCCAAGAAAAATTGTCTGGGAACTCACAAACAGGTAGGGCTCTCACACACTAAGCTGAGATATTAGAGAGACTAAGGCATTTAGGGCTAGAAACAATGTTTATACTTATGCGCTTTGGTAGACTGTCAGAGAAGGCAGTGTTCTTGTTGTAGTAAGAGAAACATTGTGGGAGAGCAAGGTTGGGGGGTAGAATTTATGCATTGTTTTAAGCTAAATAAAAGAAAGGGTCACAGTCATCTCTGGGCTGTTTTGCCAGAGTGAGCTGCAGCCCTCTGTTTCATATGCACCAACTTGTCTGACTCTTCCTTTGCACTGCACCCTGACAACAACATATGGTGCCCAACGTGGGGCTTGACTAGTCTTTTCTCATCATCTTTTTCTCTGGATCAGTGCTGTGGAACTAAGGACTGTTGTTGCTGGGTCGCACAGCCCTTAAATCTTATGTGGTGAGTCAAATAATCTTGATAAGGTAATGGGAAATCAGTCGACTCAATTTGAGGAATATTCCGAGGTTTTAAAGACCCTGTTAAAGAATACAGGGGTATCTGTGATGACCCACGGGTTACTAGAACTCTTTTCTCTTGTACAAAACATTGTTGCTGGTTTCAGCCGCAAGGGCGGAATGTGTTAAATTTGAAACAATGGAAACTAGTAATGAAATCATTGCGGCAAGCTTATCAAAAAGGGGAAACAGTTCCTCTTCAAGTATGGTCTTTGTGTAGTCTTATTTCTGTTGTTCTTGAACCATTACAGACAAATGAAAATGAAGATATTAAAATGGATACTGCTATTGTTAAAACTGTAGCAGAACAAGCTAATGATGATTTTAATGAAAATATATATGAAAAACTTAATGAACAGGCAAAGACAGATAAACTCATGTTTAATAAAAAGAAAAGAAAAAAAAAAGGGAGTTTATGGAATTTTTCCGGCGGTCGTTAAGCCGTCCACTCCAGAAAATGATTTATTGTCTTTTGAACCAGTGTCTGCACCTCCTAAGGTATTTACTGATCCATTTTTTACAACATTTAATGACCCTCCAAAAGTTTCTGTTTTTGTGCCAGTACCATCCTCTTTAATTATGAAAAATATTGCACGGGGAAGTAGAGAAGGAAATTCAGAAGCTATGTAATATTTTACTTTTCCAGTAACAGTAACTCAAATTCCAGTAGATGCTAACAATCCCCAAGGGGGTGTACAATATGAGCATGCTCATATTCCTTTTAAAACTATCAAAGAATTCAAACAAGCATGCACTCAATATGGTGTAAATTCTCCTTATACTCAAGAATTGGTGCAAGAATTGGCACAAGCAAACAGATTAATACCCTGGGACTGGCATTTGTTAGCTCAAGCTGTTCTTAATTCAGAAGAATTTTTACAATTTAAAATTTGGTGGGCTGATAAAGTTAATATTGTAGCACGACAAAATCAACAGCAAAATCCACCAGTGCCTATTACTGCTGAACAAATATTAGGAATAGGTCAATGGGCTGGGATTCCTCGCCAAGCTCAATATGATGATATTGCCATTGTACAAGTTCAATTGTGCTGCCTAGCTGCCTGGCAACGAATCCCCACCCCTGGACAGGCTGTACAATCATTTTCAAAAATTGTTCAAGGAAATACTGAACCCTATGCTGAATTTGTAGCAAGGCTGGCCGATGTGGTCAAAAAGACAGTAACTCAATCTGATCTTTAAAAAATACTTATTCAGATGTTGGCTTTTGATAATGTGAACAGTGAGTGTAAAAAGGCTTTACATCCAATAAAGGCAAATGGAGGTACTGTACAGGATTATATAAAGGCATGCCAAAACCTTGGGTCTAAGACATATAACATGACCTTTTTTGCAGCTGCTATAATGGGACGTAGTCCTATAATTAATAATTTAAGTCGCTTTAAATATGGAAAGCCAGGTCTTATGAAAAAAGATTGCCAAGCCAGAACTGGTGTGACAGCTCCATCTAGCGGCCATAATAAATCAATACCAACTCATGTGTGTCCAAAATGCCAGAAAAGGTTACACTGGGCCACTGAATGCCATTCTAAATATCATAAAAATGGCAGTCTCATTAATAAATCGGGAAACGGAATGACGGGCCCAGCCTGGGGCCCAAAACCAAAAATGGGCACTTTTTGACTTGTGCTTCACCAATATCCAGTCAGCTCCGGTCAGGAGCATCAGGCACTCAATTCCTGAAAGGAGGAATGAAAGTGCAAGATTTATTTCATGCTACACAGGATAGTGCTGCATTGGATATACCTAATCCCTATAAATTTACTATACTTCCATCACAAGGCATTGTTCAAATTCCTACAAATATTTATGGCCCTTTGCCATCAGGGACTGTGGGGTTGGTTATTGGATGGAGTAGTTTGACTATAAAAGGGACGCAAGCACATTTGGGAATTATAAATGCTAATTTTGAAGGTCAAATTTATATTATAATGCCTGTGTCTCAACCTCATACTTTTGCACCCGGGAAGCACATCGCTCAGATATTACTCTTACCCTATCAGCAGGGTAAGGCTTTATCAGAAAAAAGAACAGGTGGCTTTGTAAGTACTAACCATCAAATTTTTTGACCAACTTTCATTAAGCAGGATCGTCCCACTATTCAGATTGTTTTTGATGATGGTATTACTATTTCCAGATTAGTGGACACAGGAGCCAATGTTTCCATCATTGCTGCTGCGCAATGGCCAGCAAAATGGCCACAGCATACTGTGAAAGCAACTTTTGTAGGATTGGCACATTAAATGAGATTGGCCAGTCCCCTGCTCCTATTCGGTTTTATGGCCCTGATGGACAAGAGGTGAAAATCCAACCCTATACTGCTCCTATTTCACTTACCCTCTGGGGACATGATTTATTGCAGCAATGGGGAGCTACTTTAACTATTCCAACTATTTCTACTACCGCTAAGCAGATGCTATTAAACATGGGATTTAACCTGCTTTTAGAGACAAAGAATGACAATAAAGCAATTCAAAAACAACCTGGTGATCGTAGGGGACTGGGCTATACAAGCATACAGGATTCAGAATAGGGGCCACTGTTCATCATTATGCTCTGCCATTAAAATGGAAAACTGATAAACCAATATGGGTAGAACAGTGGCCCTTAACTAAAGAAAAGATGGAAGCATTACATCAACTCGTTGCAAAGTAGTTACAGTTAGGGCATACTGAATATACTACCAGTCCCTAGAATTCTCTGGTTTTTGTTGTAAAGAAAAAATCAGGGAAATGGAGAACGCTTACTGATTTAAGAAAAATCAATGAAATAATTCAGCCTATGGGTGCTCTTCAGTCAGGATTACCTAACCCCACGTTAATACCTCAAAATTGGCCCTTAATACTTATAGATTTAAAAGATTGTTTTTACACCATCCAATTGCAGCCATCGGATTGTGAAAAATTTGCATTTACTGTACCTGAGTTTAATAATGCATCTCCTACTCAGCAGTATCAATGGAAGGTATTGCCACAGGGTATGTTAAATAGTCCCACATTATGTCAACATTTTGTACAACAACCGCTTGATAAACTTAAAAAGAAATATCCATCATTAATATGTTATCATTATATAGATGATATTTTTCTAGCACATGAAAATGAGCAACAATTACAGCTAATTTTTATAGATGTACAAAAATTTTGTAAAGCATATGGCCTTGTTATTGCCAGTGAGAAAATGCAGCTTTCTACTCCCTGGAAGTATTTGGGTTTTCGATTAGATGAACAAACTATTCAACTGCAAAAAGTAGAAATCAGAAAGGATACTTTACAAACGTTAAATGACTTTAAAAAATTCTTAGGGGACATTACTTGGCTTTGACCTAGCTGTGGTATTCCTAACTATATGCTTCAACATTTATTTAAAACATTAGAGGGTGACTCTCAACTAAATAGTCATCATACTTTAACTCCTGAGGCTTTGCAGAAGTTAATTATAATTGAAAATATTATTCAAGAAGCACAATTGCAACGTGTTGATTCTTTTGAGCAATTGTGTTTATTAGTTATTCATACTCTTTAGTCCCCCACCAAAATTTTAACACAGGCTAATCATATTATTAAATAGATTTTTTAACCTAATAAACAGTTAAAATTATTAGAAACTTGTATAAATAAAATGGCACAAATCATAATAAAAGGCCGTTTACGTTTGCAACAACTATGTAAAATGAAACCACAAAAAATAATTTTGCCTCTTACAAAAAAAGAAATAAATCAAGCTATTTTGTTAAATGAGTCTTGGCAGATAGCTACCAGTGACTATTTTGGCATATTAGATAATCATTTTCCTAAAAATGTTTAACTTTTCCAATTTCTGAAATTACAAAATTGGATATTACCTAAAAAGGTCATCGATTCCCCAATTCCGGAAGGGCAAACATATTTTACTAATGCCAATAAATTTGGGGTAATTGGTTATTGGTCCCCACAATCTGCTAAAACTGTTCAAAACCCATTTTCATGCTCCTTCCTTGCCTCCTGTTGTAAACCCTCATAGAGATACTATTAAGTTTCTCTTAAATGTAAAACAATCTTTCAAGGCTTCAATATTACTCTTGTAACAGGTATTCCTTATAATAACATGGGTCAAGCTATTATTAAACATAAAAGTAAAACTCTGAAGGCTATGCTTGAAAAACAGCAAGAAGGAGAATATGTGGATACCCCCAAGCAAAAACTTATAAAAGCCTTATACACACTCAATATTTTGAATGAGAATACAAATGGTTACACACCTATGAGTAAACACTGGCCAGGGAAGAAATTACAACCATTAGAACAGCCTATTTTGTACTTAAATTTGGAAACTAATCAATGGAACCAGCAAATGTTATCCATTGGGGCAGTAGTTTTGCTTGTATTTCTACAGGTGCAGCAAAGGTGTGGGTTCCAGATAAAGGAATAAAGTTAAGTCATGAATCCTCACCAATCCATGGATGAAGAAATAAAGGAGGTGAGATACGGATTGGAAAGAAATAAAATTAAAAGTACCACCATGTTCCCTATTAAAAAAAAACTGAAAAGATCACAATACCGATGTGGGGGCAAATAAAATCAAGAACACCTCTCAATTCTGAAACTTTGTTTTTGGCCATGCTAGTTATTACTACTATACAGGTAAGTTGGAGTCATAGTGATGGTATTTACACATACTGGGCCTATACACCTAATCCACCCCTATTAAGAGGGGTCACCTGGACAGATCCTCCAATTATGGTTTATAATAATCTAACTGTCCAATTTACTGGACCATTTGACACCTGTGGATCCTTAAAGCCTAAGAAGGAAGGGCACTTGATTGACAATTACTCTACAGGAGTGGAAGGCATGCCCATATGTTTTGGAGAGGGAGATCATTGTTTGAAAATGCATTATCAATTATGGTTAAGTATTGGAAAAAATGGTACTCATAATCACCAATCCATTTATGCACTTGCAGCACAAGGATTTAGAGGCTATATTTCTCAGAATAAAATTCCAATTCCTGCGGGGATTCCCATGTGCCAGATTCCTTATGTGTACACTAACAGTCCTGTATTTCCATGGACTGTGTGTTATGGCTCAGAACCACGAGTGTTAGTTAATAATTGTTATGGAATTGCCTATGATTGGAGTCCTGTAGGCTCAGCTCATGAAAAGGGTCAGCCGTTCGATTTGAAATAACATAAGGAGAAGCAAAGCATAAGTACACATGCAAATAATTCCATTATTTTGTATGGGGGAGGCTTTACACCGCCTAACTCTTTCAGGGTGGGTCATCCCCCTCAGCCGCATCTGTGGAAATTAGCCTCAGCCTTCCACACTGTTAGTTCTTGGTGGGGCCACATTTCTAATATAAGTACTAATTATACTTTTACCCTTACTCATAATAATACTGAATGGGTTAGAGCTTGTGTACATCTTCCTTATGTTCTGTTATTGGATAATATTGTTTGGAACAATAGTAATGGGGCTATAGAATTTTTAAACAAATGCTCTTTATATACTTGTATTAACAATTCTATTAGTTTCCCAAATACCTCTAGTCTTTACATCTTAAGAGCAAGAATTGGAGTGTGGCTGCCAGTACAGATGAATCAGGAATGGCAGGACACCCCAGTTATGGGGATATTAACTTCTATCTCCAAAAGATTGCTGAAATTGACAAGAAGATTTGTTGGAATGCTAATAGCTGTAATTATGGGTATTATAGCCATAACAGCAACAGCGGCTACTACAGGTATAGCCCTTTAACCAGGAGTTCAAACTGCTGACTTTGTGCGAACATGGCAACAAAATTCAGAACAGTTACAGGGAACTCAATGACAAATAGATTCAGAAATACACAAGAAATTAGCGGATCTAAGACAAACTGTTATTTTGTTAGGAGATCAGATTCAAGCTATGAAATTACAAATGAAAATGAAATGTGATTAGAATCAAACATCTTATTGTATTACTCCTATGCTTTACAATGCAACTGAGTTTCCTTGGGACTCAGTAAAGAAAAAACATCTTCTGAATCATAGTAATTTAACTAAGAAAATCTTATGCTTACAACATAAAATACGTCAAACATTTGAAACCAATTGCAAGTTATGACTGGTGAAAATATTTTGAAAGCATTGATAAATGGATTAAAACAGTTGCATCCTACACAATGGTTACATGGTTTATCAAGATCTGTTATGTTCATATGTATAATTGTCTTAATATTGTGTTTAATCTACAGAAGATCAGGACAACTTAACCAATTTATGCACCAACAATCTGCGACTACACACATCATGGTATTACAATTAAAAAATAAGGGGGAAATGAAGGAAGAAACAAGGAGCCAGATAAACTTAGATTGAACCCAAAAATGGAAGCATATTCTTGGAGCTAAACACAGTCGAGCATATGTAGATAATTACTGTTACCTCTAGTCCAGTTCTCTGTCTTCAAAATTTTAAATATGTGATCACACTCAGTTGTGGGTTCATCCAGGATCCCGGGATCTCGGTAATGAGGAGAGACCCTCGAAACCCTTCTCCGACTGGCAGGACATCCGGCCAAAGTTTTATGGTGGCCTTCGGGGTGGGAAAAGTTGGGTGTCTCTCCCCATTACCAGACCTGAAGGAAGCAGAGACTAAAAAGCAAAAACTAAATATAAGACATCTCAGACAAGAGATGTTGAGCTAGTGTGAGCAAAATACATTGAGTCTGCAAGATTAAGTATTACACAAAATCCTGTTGAGCCTGCAAGATGAGTCTTCGAGACTAAATATAGCATAAGACATCTCGGACAAGATACGTTGAGCCAATGCAAGCAAGATATGTTGAGTCAGAGAGATTGAGTAATTGCACAAAAAAGTCTCAGGCAAGATACAGGGCCTAAAGTAGGGACTAGAGGCTACCAATGCCTAAAATACGTTTTAAGAAGGAAAATGAAAAATCTATTTGAAAACTCTACAGGTTTGTCTGAACAATTTAATCAATTTCTTAGCTCAAACGTTTATACTTGGACCAAATTAATGTACATTTTAAATCATTTCTTCTCTAGTAACTTCAGTGTGGTGATCATTGGTGCTTTGCTACTCTTAACTGTATAAGGAGGCATTCGTGTAGCCCTGCTGTCCCACATTAATAGGGCTCATAAGACCAGCCATGCCAACAACTTGATTCTGCTTGAAACCCTTGACTCTCAAACCCCTGTCCATGGCAGCTTGGCTGGTGGCCAAAGACGGGTAAGACCTTCAGAGGAGGGCAACCTAAGACAGGCACAGTCACCCTGGAAAAAAAGCTAAAAATGGGGAGATGTTGGAGAAGATGCTGAGAGTCAGAGCATGAAGGGTTAAGCATTCAAAAAGCATACTTGCCAGCAGAGACACAATAGTAAATGTCTCTAAGGACACTGCATACTGCAGATATCTGTAGGAGGAGGCAGAGCAAAATGAACTCACCACACAGATGTTATTGTCTGAATTCCCAAGAAAATTTGTCTTGGAACTCACAAACAGGTAGCGTTCTCATGCACCAAGCTGAGATATTAGATAGACTAAGGCATTTAGGGCTAGAAACAATGTTTATACTTATGCCCTTTGGTAGACTGCCAGAGAAGGCAGTGTTCTTGCTGTAGTAAGAGAAATATAGTGGGAGAGCAAGGTTGGGGGGAGAATTTATGTGTTGTTTTACGCTAAATAAAAGAAAGGGTCACAGTCATCTCTGGGCTGTTTTGCCGGAGTGAGCTGCAGCCCTCTGCTTCATATGCATCAACTTGTCTGACTCTTCCTTTGCACCACACCCTGACAACAACAAGAAAAAATGTACAAAAATTTAAAAAATAAAAATTAAAGAATAAAATTTGGGATAATAAAAATAATGAAAAAACGTTTTAAATTTTTTTTGACATTTTCACTCCCATCACTGTAAGATCTGTTGTCCTATATGTACAGTGACATTTTCTTTCATTTATTCCCTCAGTATGTTTTTTTCCTTCATTTTGTCCTCAAAGAAGGTTAAGTTTGCAGAATAGTCATGTACTGAATACAGGGGACTCCAACATACCCAACCGTCTTTCACTTTTCCTCCTTCCACCATAAATAACATTTTATATGTGGGTGGTTCATCTGTTATAACTGATGTGCAAATATTGAAACATAGCTACCAACCATGGTAAGTGGTTTACATTATGGTTTACACTTTGATCAATACACTTTTAAAAGCTTTGATGCAATTCAACATGACCTGTATCCATCATAACAAGATCATGTAGAACACTTTAATTTCCCCCTTTTTCAATATTTTGGCTATTTGGAGCATCTTGCCCTTCCAAATAAATTTCATAGTTATTCTAATTAGGTAAAAAATGCTGTGGTGATTTTTATTGGGATTGCATTATATCTGTAGATTAGTTTGGGTAGGATAGACATCATAATGATGTTTAGTCTTCTTATCCATGAACAGGGAATATTCTTCATTTATTTAAGTCTTCTTGTATTTCCTTTAAAAAGTCTGTGTTGTTTTCTGCGTATAAGATATTTACATCTTTAGTTAAATTTATTCCTAGATATTTGATTCTTTCAGTTGCTCTTGCAAATGGTAGTTTTCTTGATTTTCTCTTCAGAGTGTTCATTATTGGTGTATAGAAATCCTACTGATTTTTGTAAGTTTATCTTATAACCTGCAACTTTACTGAACTCATTTATAAACTCTAGCTTTGTTGTGGATTACTTATGGCTTTCTAAGTATTAGACCATGTCTTTACAAATAGTGAAAATTTACTCCTTCTTCCCCAATTTGGATGCCTTTTTATAACTTTTTCTTGCCTAATTGCTCAAGCAAGTACTTTGAACACAATATTAAATAGAAGCAGTGAAAGTGGGCATCCTTGTCTTGTTCCCGAACTTAGAGGTAAAGCTTTTAGGATTTCACCATTGAATTTGATGTTAGTTGTGGGTTTTTAACAGAAACCCTTTATCATGTTGAGAAATTTTCCTTCTGTTCTTATCTTTTTGTAGTGTTTTTATGAGGAAAGGTTTCTATATTTTGTCAAATGCTTTTTCAGCATCTATAGAGAAGGTAATGTGTTTTTGTCCTTTGATCAGTTTATTTGGTGTATTACATTGATTGATTTTCTTATGTATAAACATTCTTGCATACTGGGGATGAAACCCACTTGGCCATGATGTATAATTCATTCTATGTGCTGTAGAATATGTTTAGAAAGTATTTTGTTGAGGTTTTTAGCATCTGGGTTCATTAGAGAGATTGGTCTATAGTTTACTTTATGGTGGTGTCTTTGGCTTTGCCTGTGGTATTAGGGTGATGCTGGCATCATAGAATGAGCTAAACAATGTTCCCTCTAGTTCTATTTTTTGGAAGAGTTTAAGAAGGATTGATGTAAGTTCTTTCCAGAAAATTTTGTAGAATTCACCTGTGAAACCATCTGATACTGCACCTTTTCAGTTGGGAGGCTTTTGATGACTAATTCTATCTCATTACTAGTGACTGGTCTGTTGAGTTCATCAGTTTCTTCTTTTGAAAAAGTGTCTGCTTATGTGTTTCTTGGAATTTGCTTATTTTCTCTAAATTATCCATCTTGTTGCACCTAATTTTTCAAAGTATCTTCTTATGATACTCTTTATTTCTGTGGTGTCAGTGGTGATCCCCTTCCTCATTTCTTATATTATGTATTTGCATCTTCTCTCTTTCTTTATTATTCTAGCTAAGAGCTTGTCAATTTTTTTAATCTTCCTGCAGAACCAGCTTTTGGGTTTGTTTATTTTTACTAGTGAATTTTTCTTCTCTATTTCATTTAGTTCTGCTCTAATCTTTGTTATTTCTTTTTTTTTTCTACTTTTTTTGGGTTAGTTTTTTGTTCTTTTTCTAATTCCTCCAGGTCTGCAGTTAGGTTTTGATTTTAGCTCTTTCTTTTTATTTATTGGAGGCACTTATGGTTATGAATTTCCCTCTCAATACTGCTTTTGCTGCATCCCATAGGTTTTCTTTTTTAATAAATTTTTCTTTTTGTAAAAAAGATAGTTAGATTACATAAATGTTACACAAAAAATATAGGGAAGGGATTCCTATATGCCCCACTTCCCACACCTCCCACAACCTCCCACATAAACATCCTTTATTAGTGTGCAAACTTTGCTAGATAGAGAATTCTTGGCTGGAAGATATTTCCTTTAGCAACTTAATTATAGTACCACTGTCTTCTTGCCTCCATGGTTTCAGATGAGAAATCAGCACTTAATCTTATTGAGATTCCTTTGTATGTGATGGTTCTCTTTTCTCTTGCTGCTTTCAGTATTCTCTTTGTCTTAAGCTTTGGACAATTTGACAAATATATATCTTGGAGTAAGCCTGTTAGGATTTATACTGTTTGGGGTGTGCTGTGCTTCCTGGACATGTATGCCTATCTCTATCAATAGGGTCAGGAAGTTTTCAGCCATTATTTCCTCCTACACTCCTTCTGTCCCCTTTCCTTCTCATCTCCCTCTGGGATGCCTATAATCATATGTTTCTGCATTTTGTGTTGTCATTCAAATCCCTAAGTCACTGTTGAATTTTTTCTATTTTTTATATATCTGTTCTAATATCTGTTTGATTTCAGATGTACTGTCTTTCTCTTCACTGATTCTTTCCTCTGCCTGTTTTAACCTAATGTGTGCTTCCAGTGTATTTTTGTTTACTTAGATTGTCCCATTCATC
>JAQZBX010011421.1:0-42739 GCA_029593785.1 Cabassous unicinctus
AACATAAAGAGAAAATTCTGAGAGCAGCAAGAGAGAGGGCAAACCATTACATACAAGAGATATCCAGTAAGACTTAGAGCAGATTTCTCATCAGAAACCATGGAGGTGAGTAGACAGTAGTATGATATAATCAGGATACTAAAAGAAAAAAATAGCCAGTAGAGAATTCTTTATCTGGAAAACTGTCCTTCAAATATGAAAGTGAGTTTAAAATATTCACAAATAAACAGAAACTAAGAGAGTTCGTAAAAAAGAATCTGCCTTTGCCAGAAGTGTTAAAGGAGCCTTAGAGCCCAAAAGATAAAGTCAGGAGTGGTAGGCTTAGAGGAGAGTGTAGAAGCAAAAGTAGCAGAAAGTAAAAAAGGCTGACGAAAATAAGGTATGACATATGAAAACCAAATATAAAATGGTGGAAGTAAATAATGTATTTACAGTAATATCATTCAATGTGAATGGATTAAATTCCCCAACCAAATGATATAGGCTTGACAGAATGGATAAACATGAGCCATCCATCTGCTGCTAGAAGAGACTCACCTTAGACCCAAGGATACAAACCGGCTGTAAGTGAAAGGCTGGAAAAAGATACTTCACACAAACAGTAACCAAAAAAAGAGCAGGGGTAGCTATACTACTATCAGACAAAACAGACTTTAAATATAAAAAAGTTAAAAGAGACAGAGAAGGCCAATATATACTAATAAAAAGGACAATCAACCAAGAAGAAATAAAAGTCATAAATATCTATGCACCTAAGCAGGGTGCCTGCCCCATGTGGCAAACTCTAGCAAAACTGAAGGGAGAAACAGACACCTCTACAAAAACAGTTGGGAGATTTCAACACACCACTCACATCATTAGATAGAACTAGACAGAAGATCAACAAGGAAACAGAGAAACTGAACAATACGATAAATGATCTAGATCTAACAGACATATACAGAACGCTGCATCCCAAGTCAGCGGGTTATACATTCTTCTCAAGTACTCATGGATCTTTCTCCAGGATAGACCACAGGTTAGATCACATGCAGGTATCAATAAATATAAAAAGATTGGAATTATACAAAGCACCTTCTCAGATCACAATGCATGGAAACTGGAAATCAATAATAGACAAGAAAGGGAGAAATTTGCAAAAGTGGAAGCTAAACAACACACTCCTAAACAATCAGTGGGTTAAAGAAGAAATTAAGTGAAATAAATAAATATATTGAGACAAATGAAAACAAGAACATAACTTATGAAAATTTATGGGATACAGTGAAGGCAGTACTGAGAAGGAAATTTATAGCCCTAAACTCCTATCTTTAAAAAGAAAGAGCTAAAATCAAAGATCTAACTGAACAACTGGAGAAACAAGAAAAAGAACAGCAAACCAATCCCAAAACAAGCAGACGGAAAGAAATAATAAAGATTAGAGCAGAAATAAATAAAATTGAGAACAATAACAAAAAAATCAATAGAGAAAAATCAAAATCAAAAGCTGGTTCTTTGAGAAGATCAATAAAATTGACAAACCCTTAGCTGGACTAACAACAAAAGAGAGAAGAAGCAAATAAAATCAGAAACGAAAGGGGGGAAGTTACAACTGATCCACAGAATAAAAAGTATAATAAGAGGATATTACGAGAAACTGTATGCCAACAAACTAGACAATCTAGATGACCTGGACAAATTCCTAGAAACGCACAACCAACCTACGCTTACTCTACAAGAAATACACGAATTTCACAAACCAATCTCATTTAAAGAGATTGACGCAGTCATCAAAAATCTCCCAGCAAAGAGTCCACAAGCAGATAGCTTCACGATGAATTCTACCCAGCATTTCAAGAAGAAACCAATCCTGTTTAAATCCTTCCCCAGGAGAACATCAATCTTGATTAAACTCTTCCAAAAAACTAAAGAGAAGGGAAAATTGCCAATCACATTTTATGAAACCAACATCACCCTAATACCAAAGCCAGATAAAGATATTACAAGAAAAGAAAATTACAAACCAATCTCTCTAACGAACAGAGATGCAAAAATTCGCAACAAAATACTTGCAAATACAAACAAAAAGTATATCAAAAGAATTATACACCACGACCAAGTGGGATTTATTCCAGGTATGCAAGGGTGGTTTAACATAAAATCAAGTAACGTAATATACCACATTAACAACTTGAAGGAAAAAAAACCCAAATGATCATCGCGATTGATGCAGAAAAGGCATTTGACAAAATCCAGCATTCTTTCTTGATAAAAACGCTTTGAAAGATAGCAAAAGAAGGAAAATTCCTCAGAATGATAAAGGGTATATAAGCAAAACCTATAGCCAAAATCGTACTCAATGGGGAAAAGCTGAACACTTTCCCCCTAAGATATGGAACAAGATAAAGATGCTCACTGTTACCACTGTTATTGCTAGAGCAATTAGACAAGAAATAAATAAAAGGTATCCAAACAGGAAAAGAGGAAGTAAAACTCCAACTATTTGAGGGTGACGTGTGATCCTGTATTTAGAAAATTCTGAAATGTCTACTACAAAGACCTAAATATAAAAGCCAGGCCCATAAAACTACTAGAAGAAAATGTAGGGAAACATTTTCAAGATCTTGTGGTAGGTGGCAGTTTCTTAGATCTTACATCCAATGCACGAACAACAAAAGTTAAAATAGATCAATGGGACCTCCTCAAAATTTAACACTTTTGCACCTCAAAGACTTTGTCGAAAGGGTAAAAAGGCAACCAACTCAATGGGAGAAAATATCTGGAAATAACATATTTGATAAGGGTTTAATATCCATGATATATAAAGAGATGCTACAGCTCAACAGTAAAAAGACAAATGACCCGATTAAAAAAGGGGGAAAAGACTTGAATAGACATTTGTCCAAAGAAGAAATACAAATGGCAAAAAAACACATGAAAAAATGTTCAACATCACTAGCAATTAGGGAAATGCAAATCAAAGCTATAATGAGATACCATTTCACACCTATTACAATGGCCTCTATTAAAAAGACAGAGAACTACAAGTGTTGGAGAGGATGTGGAGAGATAGATACACATTCACTGTTCGTGGGAATGTAGAATGGTACAGCCATTGTGGAGGACTGTTTGACAATTCCTAAGTAAGCTGAATACAGACTTGCCACAAGACCTGGCAATACCACTACTGGGTATATACCCAGAAGAACTGAGAGCAGTGACACGAACAGATTTCTGCACGCCGGTGTTCATAGTGGTGTTATTCACAACTGACAAAAGATGGAAACCACCTAGATGTCTATCAACTGATAAATGGATAAACAAACAGGAAGCCAAACATAAAAGGACAAATACTGTATGACTGCACTATTATTAACTAAATATATTTTGTAAACTCATGGAGTTAATAATTAGAATATAGGTCACTAGAAAATAGAATGAGGGTAGAGAATGGAAGCTGAGGGTTGTATCTGTGCAGAATTGGTAAAAAGGTTGTTTGTTAATCTCTGGAAATGAATAGAAAAGGTGAAAGCACAACATAATGTGTGTATCTAGCAGGGCTCTTATATATGGGTACAACAGTGGTTGAAAGGGAAAGTCTAAGGTCATGTACATTATTAGAAGGAAAGCTAAAGTATGTAACATGGGGCTGCATAGCATAGTGAATTAAACCTCATACGTAATATGAATATGGGCAATATTGCTTATATATAAGACTGCTTCTCTTTGAAGACAATGTTACAAGATGTTAATAACGGGGAAAAAACAGCTAAGTGAAAGAAACCAAACAAAGTACTACATATGATTCCATTTATATAAAATGTAAATATAAATCAATTTATGAAAGATGGAATTAGATGAGTGATTATGTATGGCTGGGGAAAGAGGATTAAAAGGTGACTGCTAAGGGGGTATGGAGGTTTTCTTTTTGGAATAATAAAATCTAAAATTTTTTGTGGTGATGAATACACAACACTGATTATACTAAAAGCCACTGATTGTACACTTTAGACAGATTGTATGGTATGTGAATATATCAATAAAACTGCTTTTTAAAAAGCATAACCACTTTTTGACAAGCCAAAAGTAATTTTCTTTAATTAAAAAAAAAAAAAAAAAAAAAAATCTTTCCGTAACTTACTTGCTAATTTGGCCTGTAATCCAGAAGGTCCAGGTTTTGATGCCTCTGATTTAGAAGACCCTGGAAGAGACAGTTTTGTTTTAGGAAGGCTAACTTTAGGGCTGAAACGAGCAGCCCAATCAAATTTTGAAGAGCCACCAGTTTTACTCTGTTCCTTCTCCCTGCTACTTCTTCTGGGACTGGGACTGGATGCTGAACGGGAACGCCTGGCCTTGTTCTGGTCTTTTCCTTGTTTCACCCTGGCACCTGGTGGTACAGTGGAGGAGGCCGAGGCAACAGCAGAAGAAGAAGAGGAAGTAGAAGCAGCAGAAGAAGAATCAGTGATGGTGCTACACCCAGCTTTGGCTGAGGTGGCTGATTTTGAAGCCAGCTTGGTAGGTTTTGCAGATCTCTCTTCAGCACCAGTTGATTCAGTCACAGAACCACTCTGTATACAAGAACTCTCTGTCCTCTTTCTTTTCTGACTCCGTGAGCTCCCAGTGACCCCACTCTTTCTGGTATGAGCCTTGCTTGTCGATGGCGATTGTGCAGATTTCAGTTGTTGCTCTTGGTCTAAATGTCTCTTCTTTGACTTATTATGCGGCTTACTCGTTTCTGAGGGAGATTCAGTATGCTGAAGAGCTTTTGGTTTTTTGGCAGAGCTAGGAGAATTGGTCCTGTTGTAGCCTGGACTAGCACTGCGTTTCACTCCTCGAGAATTGTCTTTCTTAGGCACCTGCCCCGTTTTCTGCCTTTCTGGAGTACTGGCTCTGTCTGGATCCTCTGGTTGCGGAACTATGACAGCAGATGATGAACTGCAGCTTCTAAGGAGTTAGATAAGAACAGAGTTATCAGGCTGTCATCACTAAACATATCACATAATGTATATTTCTTAACTTCTTAAATCTCTGGAAATGACTGCTTAAAAAAGTATAAGAATGTCTAAGTCTTTTACTAAATAAACAGGTTTTCAAATGGCTCAAATCTGAAGGAAAAAAAAGATGTGATTTTGGATGGCAAAATATCTGATTAGAAGATAAGAGTATTCTTTAGCCCAAAGACTACTGATGCTAACATTCCCAATCACAAATCAAGAATTAAGATTAAAAGAAAAAGAATGCTTAAGTAGTGCAGAACCAGTTGAAACTACAATATTGATGTTCTATTCACAAATATAACCGCTTTGTCAAAGCTCAGAATATTAATATGTACTTTCAAAATGAAGATGAGAACTTTTTATATTGTAATTCCACCAAATCTTCATAGTTAATTTTCTTTCTAAAGACGCCTATCAATTAGATCTTAAGAAACCGACCTGAACTATGGCTTTGATATAAAAAATAAGGAAAATGGTAAAATGGCATTTTAACATCTACAATAGTTTGTGTTAAATAAAGCAGGAAGCTTACAGCCCTCTAGACAAGGAAAAAATTCCTTGTCTAGGGCATATTGCATTGACATCACTGCAAAGGCTAATACCCTAACCCTATTAATCTTAAACATTATTCTCAGAGAAAAATAAAAACATTATTATAACATTTAGGGATAACCTGGTAAATTTTAATATTATGCAATGATTCAAATGCAAATAATTTCTCCTTGAAAATGCAGAAGGAATGTGAACATTTACCTTTTAGAAAGGTGTCCCCTTGACAGTTCAGAAGTAGTGTTAGACTGCACTTTGGGTGCCTTAGAATTAGATTTTCTACTCTCAGGAGGGCTATATCCCTTATGTTTTGCCTGCCCTAAATGTGACCTGTCAGCAGAAAATCAAAACAGATATCTATCAGGAAAATGAAATGCAAATATAGTACTGAATGTGAAATATTTTTACACTAAGAAAAAAAAAGAAACCTCACATTTCTGGATCGTTGACCTTTCCTTTACCCAAATATTTCTAAAAATTATTTTTATATCAAATAATCTGGAAAGATAAATTGCCATCCCCTTCAATACTCAAGAGTTAAGATTTCTTATCATTGCCATTTGTCATAATCACATAGAAGTATGGAAGCTAATAATCAATTTTTCAGCAATTTTACTAGACATTCAAATATGCTAAATATTTACAAAAAGTAAATCTTGACTATAGACAAACACCATACGTAATTGAAAATGTGACTGTAATAACATAAAAAGTTATTATAGACAATTTGTGATCCCCCATAAAGATAGTGATTTCCAATTTGTACATTAAAATGCAGGTTAGCACAGCAAATGCAGAGGCAGATGAACCAATTCTCAAACTGATTTTACACAGAAAATCACTAGAAGGACTGAAAACAGCAGAGACCTACATGAAATCAATATAGTGATATCTGGTAAGAATTCAAAGTATTAACCAATAAAAAGTACACCAAAACCCAGTGAAGAATTTACGACAAAACATTCCAAACACATTAATAATTGGTTAACGGAATAGAGAGATTCCATTATTGATACGACTGGGTTATATTTATAATTAATCAAATCTTTATGCCAATTTTATTCTAAGAGCAAGTTTGAAGACATAAAGCAGCTGTGTTTTCAGTTGTTAGCTTCTTTAACCTCTAGGAATGGTTACATGAGATTTACATAAGCAATAAAGCAGCAACAAGCACTAATATAGATCTAGAAATATTATAGAATTGTACTTCACAGTCAAGGGCCACTCTCCCTAAGTAACATAGAAGGGAGCATATTAATGAGATCTTAGGAACAACCATGATGCAAGTTTTATTAATACCAAAGTTTACTGTATTAAATTTTTTTAAAAAAGGATTTCATTCTGAATACCATCCCAAAGAAACTGGAAATAAGTCATTGAAAACCTCAGACAATGTTAATTCTAACTGAATTTGTAAGGATGCCATAAAATTTAATATGATACTGTTTCAAGTATCTCTTCAAAAAAGATGACTAAAGGTTTCTCTTTTCAATGTCTTTATTGCTTTTTCCATTTTCCAAGAAAATTCAATAATGGATTCATGAAAGAATATTTAAAAATTAGCTTCTCAGTAAAAGAAACTATTTCCTGGATCCCTAATATTTTCATTTTTAAGGTTCTACTCTATGACAAAAAGAATACTTTCCCAAATTTAGCAGAATAAATCAAAAACCCTACTATATAAAACTCTAGGTGTGTGTTTATAAAGAATTTGGCCTTGCTCAAAGAGGAGTTTTGCCTTAGCCCTTGGTTCTGGGAGATTATCTATGTCTTGCTTGATAGAGGAGGTTCCTTGTTTAGGAAAGGGGTTGGTCACACCTGGTAGTCCTTGGATGAGGGCTGCTCAAGCCAGAAAGATCAACCCTGTGGCTTAGGGTTGGAACTCTGGGTCACATGGTGCTAGCTGAGATGGAGGCTGAGATCAACCACTTATGTAAATCAATTAATCAATCGTGCTTATGTCACAGATATAAAAACTCTGAACAATAAATCTTGGATGAGCTTTCCTGGACAACAATACTCCATTCATCTTGTCACACATTGATGTCAGGGGAGTAACAATTGCTGACTCCCATCATGAAAGGACAACAGAAGCTCCATGTTTGGAATCCTCTTGGACTCTGTCCTATGCACTTTCTCTCTTGGCTGATTTTGACCTCTATCCTTTCCCTGTAATATACTATAACCATGAGTATAATAGCTATCAGTGAGTTCCATGAGTCCACTGTAGAGGTCCCAGTTCTCAACTTCTTAAACCCAAAGAAACTGTTCACTTTTACTGAAACATACTTAACTTTATACCACCTAAATCTACTCTTTCATTTCTTGTGCCCTTACCAACACCTTCAATAAACTAAAGAATTTAGCAAGGAAACTCCCAATATAAGACCCCCAAAAGTAAATACTATCCAGTTATCTGAGAAAACAGAGGCTCACAAAACTGGCTTAAGTCCAACAATGCCCACACTGCTAATTCTACCTTTCCTAAAATTATTTCAAGTGTGATATTATAAGGACAGTTTTAAAAAAATATTTTAAGAATATTATAAAATACTTTATTATTGTCCTCCTATCTTTTTGTTTAGCACAGGGATTGTCAAATATTTTTGTACGGGGCCAGAAAATATTTTTGGCTTTGTGTGTGACACTGTGAACAGCACTTACTAAACTCTGCCATTAGAGTGCAAAAGCAGCCATAAGACAATGCATAAACAAATAGGTAAGACTGTGTTCTTTATTTACAAAAATAGGTGGTGTAGCAGTTTGATATTGTTTACGAATTCCAAAAATAGATATTGGATTATATTTGTAAACTGATCTGTCCCTCCGGGCATATTAGATTATATTGGATTCAGAGGTTTTACTTTAATTTGATTAAATAATGATTAAGGCTTTCATTGGGCCATGTCAGCAGGACGTTGCATCCACGCCCCCCTTGGTGGACCGGAACTCACAGAGAAACCACACGGCAGAGAAGGGAGGTTGGAGTTTTGAGCTGGAGCCTGGTAAGTAAGCACACAGAGGAGCACAGCAGCTGAGACGAGAGAGAATAGAGCCCCAGGGAGAGAGACAGAGCTGATCACCTGAGAGTCTACAGCTGGCCTTGTGGAGAGAGCAGGGCAGGTGAGTCCAGAGAGAAACAAGCCCCAGGAAGAGAGGAACCCAGGAAGCCTGAACCACTAGCAGATGTCGGCAGCCATCTTGCTCCAACACATGGCAACAGACTTTGATGAGGGAAGTACTTATGCTTTATGGCCTGGTTAACTGTTAAGCTTCTACCCCAAATAAATACCCTTTATGAAAGCCAACAGATTTCTGGTGCATCAACACCCCTTTGACTGACCAATAGAGGCAGTGAGCCACATTTTGCCATGGTCCATAGTTTTCCAATCTCTGGTTTAGCATATTCAACAAGAGGAATAGGCAACCAGACGGCACCATGAAGTGACAATATAGGGCCCTTCCAAAGTGGGACTCTCTTATTATGTCTATTTACAAATTATTAATGCTCAAAATGCTACAAAATAAATCTCTATAAAATAATGATGCCCATCTAGTATAACACAATATTCAGAACTAAATGAACCCCTGGATGCCTCCTTTTGGTTCATTTTACTAACTCCCTCATTTTAATGGTTCTTGATGTTCAACATTAATTTCATAATCTCTGGGATGTAGTAAAACTTATGCCTACTATAAATCAAAATTGCAGAATAGCACAGTAAAATTCATAACAATCTCTAAAGTAGTACCAGACTATAAGCCTGTTTAATAAATTATAGCTCAAGGATTTGCCTGTGTATATGCATGTGTGTGTGAATGAAAGAGTGCATTCAGACACTTCTATAGTATTATATGGGTGTTCCTGAAGAAACATCACATTCTGTAAAACTACCCACTAAAGAATAACAGGGCTAATAGTGAAAATATGAATGGGCAGAGCACTCAAACCTATGCTACATACATTGCAATGGAATCCTAAAAAATAAAAATCATTAATTTAAATAAAAGATTAAATCTCACTAATACTTACACCAATAATCACAGCTGGTCTATGATTAGAGTTTTTGTTTTTTTTTCTTTGTTTAAAATTTATCGAAGTATATCACTCATACATAAACACACATAAACAGTAAGTGTATAGTAATACACTTACAAAACAAACGTACAAAACACAATACAGGGCTCTCATACCTCACCCCACCACCAAGACCCCACATCACTGTGAAACATTTTAAACTAATGATTAAAGAGCATCCTCAAAATATTACAACTAACCAAAGTATCTTACATTTGGTGTAGTTTTCCCCAACCCACCCTATTATTATTTATATCATTTATACATGAACATACATAATAAATGTGCAGTAAATGTTGTGAACTTACAAAACAAATATGTGTTAACATACAGGGGTCCCATATATCAAGCCACCACCAACACCTTGCATTGTTGTGAGACATTTGTTACAAATGATGAAAGAGTATCATCAAATCTTACTACTAACTATAGTCCATATTGTATATTTGGTGTATTTTTCCTCCAATACACCCTAATATTTTTTAAAATACATTTTTATTACAGAAGTTCTAAACTTACAAAACAATTATGCACATGTACAGAACTCCCATACAACACCCCTCTATCAACACATCATGGTCGAACATTTGTTACAGATTATGAGATAATATCAGATTATTACTACCAACCATGGTCCTTAGTGTACATTTGGAACACTTTTTTTTTCTCTCTTTATTTTATTTTTGTTTTATCTGGAACACTTTGTTGATACTCCCCCATTATCAACACAGTACATTTTTGGCATAGATGCATAAATATTACAGTATTGCTGTTAACCATATACTATAGGTCACTCCAACTGTATTTTTCCCAAGCTTCTTCACATTCTCACCAACCTGCAATAGTGATGTACATCTGCTATAGCTGACAAAGGACACTCTTGCATCTGTACCATCAACCAAAATTCTCATCCATCTCTGGGTTTACTGTGTTATTCAGTGCCTAGATTACTCTCTAACTTTTTTCAATTGACATTTACATCCCTAGACTACCCTTTCTAGCCACATTCCCATTTATAATCCAGCTGCTACTCACTATAATGTGTTACCATCAGTTCTATACATTTCTACACTTTTACAGTAAAGTTAATTAAAACTTCTACCTTCATACATTAAGCATCAGTAGTCCATCTCAGTCCTCCTATCTCCTTTAAGAATCCACCAGAAAGAACAAACAAATAACAACAAAAAAGAATCCACCACCTACCAACAGGTCTTGGATGTTTTCCTACATTTTATTCTAGAAGCTTTATGGTTCTTGCTTTTATATTTAGGGTTTTGATTCATTTTGAATTAATTTTTGTATAAGGTGTGATAGGGGTCCTCTCTTTCTTTTGGCTATGGCTATCCAGTTCTCTCAGCACTATTTGTTGTATGGACAGTTCTGCCCAAGCTGGGTGGGTTTGACAGGCTTGTCAAAAATCACTTGACCATAGATGTGAGGGTCTGTTTCTGAACCATCAGTTTGGTTCCATTGGTCTACTTGTCTTTATGCCAGTACATGCTGTTTTTAATCAATGTAGCTAAGGTAATATGATTTTCCTTTTTCAGATGTTTCTGGCTATTTGGGACCCCTTAGCATTCCAAATAAATTGATAATCATGTATTCCATTTATTTAAAAAATACTGGTGGTATTTTTCTCAATATTGCATTGAATCTGTATATCAATTTGGGTAGAAGTGACATCTTAATGATATTTAGTCTTCCAATCCTTGAGCATAGAATGTTCTTCCGATTATTTAGGTCTTTCTTAATTTATTTTAACAATGTACTATAGTTTTCTGAGCACAAGTGCTTTACATCATTAGTTAAGTTTATTCCTAAATATTTGAGTCTTTCATGAATTTTTGTTCCCTGACTTCCTCCTCAGTTTGTGTATTACTAGCGTCTTTTAAAGTCTATTTCATCTGATAAAAGTATAGCTACTCTGGTTTTTTTTTTTTTTTTTTTTTGGTTAAGGCATACATGGAATTTCAATCTATTGGTATCCTTGGGTCTAAGGTGCTCTTGTAGACAGCATATAGGTGGCTCATATTTTCTTAACCATTCAACCAGTCTGTGTCATTTGATTGGGGAGTTTAATCCATTAATATTCTATGTTCTTACTGTAAAGGCAGTTCTTATTTCACCCATTTTGACATTTGGGTTTTATCTGTCATTTTGTTTTCACCACTCTTTTGAAACTTTTACTTTTACTGATATAATCTTCCTTTCTAGACTCTCTTCCAAGCCTCTCTCACCTGTCTTTTCTTTTCATACTGTAGCTCATTCTTTAGTATTTCCTGCAAAGCTGGTCTCTTGGTTACAAACTCTCTCAGCTTCTGTTTATCTGTGAATATTCTAAACTCACTCTCATTTTTGAAAGATAATCTTGCTGGATATAAGATTCTTGGCTGGAAAGTTTTTCTCTTGCAGTATCTTAAATGTATCATACCACTGTCTTCTTGCCTCCATGGTTTCTGATGAGAAATTGGCACTTAATCTTATTGGATATCACCTATATATTATGCATTGCTTTTCTCTTGCTGCTCTCAGAATTCTCTTTATCTCTGGCATTTGACATTCCAATTGGTATATGTCTTGGAGTTGGTCTATTCGGATTCATTCAGATGGGAGTAGGTTGCGCTTTCTGGAAACAGATATCTATGCCCTTCAATAGGGTTGGGAAATTTTCTACCACTATTTCTTCACATATTCCTTCTGCCCCTTTTCCCTTCTCTTCTTCTGGGACAGCCATGGCCCATATGTTTGCATAACTCTTGCTGTCATTTGTAGTTCCCTGAGACTTTGTTCAATTTTTTCCATTCTTTTCTTCATCTGTTCTTTTGTATGTTTACTTTCAGAGTCCAGTTCTTCAAGCTCACCAATCCTTTCTCCTGCCTCCTGAAATTTGCTGTTATATGTTTCCAGTGTATTTTTTATTTCATTTATTGTGCCTTTCATTCCCGTAAGATCTATTTTTCTATGTATGCTTTCAAGTTTTTCTTTGTGCTCATCCAATGTCTTCTTAATATCCTTAACCTCTTTAGCCATCTTACTGAATTTATTCAGGAGATTTGTTTGAACATCTGTGATTAGTTGTCTCAACTCTTCTGTGTCATCCGGAGGCTTATCTTGTTCCTTTAACTGGGCCATATCTTCCTGTTTCTTGGTGTGGATTGTAATTTTTTGTTGGTGTCTTGACATCTGGCTTACTAGATGTATTTATTCTGGGTGAGGTTTTTCTCTTTAGTTTAGGGTTTTCTTGCCCTTTCTCCATTGCTGGTTGTGTAATAGGAGCCAAGGATGTAGCTGGTGCTGCAAGCTGTGGAGGCTCAAGCTGCCTACATTGCCCCAAGTACCAATGAAGCTTATCCCACCTTTCTCCTTTGCCAGGGATAGGGAATGAGCCACAGCCGTGTATAATAATCCAAGTTGTGCAGGCCTGACTGTAGCACTGCCCAGAGAGACTTAGGAAGCTTCATGCCCCTTCCTCCCCTGCCTGGGGTGGGGATGGAGCTGCAGGTGTAGACAGCCAATCTATTTCGTGCGGGTCTAAAATAACAACAGTTGCCACAGTAGACTTCCAACTATTCAGCCTGTGCTGGCCAAATGTACCTGCACTTACCAGGAGAGGCTGGTGCAGGTCCTGCCAGCTTCCTCCATGCCAGAGGTGGGGCTGAAGCCTAGGCTAGGGCTTCAGTCCGGTCTGGGTGGCAAGAAACCAGTTCTACATCACTGTCATTTTCAATCAGCCCAGCTTCCCCTCATGCCGGTGGTGGAGTCAAAATGGCAGTTACTGGCCTCTTTCCGACTTGGACAGATTTAAACTTTAGCTGTTTTAGGGTTATAATTCAGCTAGACGAATTTACTAATCAGTAGCTTAAGTTGGTGGCCAACCATCTCTTTCTCCCGTTTTTGGGAAATGGAGCTTCCAACTCCAGCCACAAAATAGCTCCTGAGGCAGCTTGCACTGCCAGAGTAGAATGATCACCAGCCTCAGTGTGTGACCTGTATCTTCCCGGAGAGGCTGGTGCAGGTCCCCCCAGCTTTCTCCCTGCTGGAGGTGGGGCTGGGGCTTAGGCTAGAGATGCAATCTGATCTGGTTGGAAAGAAGCCGGTCCCTACCCCTTTAGAATCTTTTTGTACTTCCTCCCCCAAGATAAACATTTTTCTTCTGAGGCCATCTTCAACAAAATTAAAAATACAAACCAGGGTAGCTGTTGTTTATTTTCTTTCTTCTTACATACAGAGTAAAGGTTATTGCAGCTTAAGAGTGTTCAACACAGTGCAAACTGTGGTGGTTCTAGAAGCCATTAAACTAGCTATTTCTTGCATAAAATGATTTCATTAAGTCATTCCTGCCAGATTTTCAGGTTTTTTGGAAGGTGCTGATGTATTACCTAACATTCCTCTTTAATGGAAAGGATTGCCAACATTTCACTTCTAAATATTAAAATTGTGGTGGAAATTGCCTATAAACCAACAGTACTTCCACATTATACTTACATCATTTCTCTATTTACCAACTGTATTGAGTTAATTCACATTAAAGAAACCCACACTGCAGCAGAACAGACTATAATCAACTGTGGACTACACGCTTTACAAGATTAAGAACTTGGACACAAGTGTCAAATGCCTCTGTTGACCTTTAGGCACACAGTATTGACTATCATTCTAGGTACTCTAATTTACCTTTACTGCTATTTAGTCAAATCCATGGCAGTCAAAAGGATTAAAAATCATCTCTAGTCTAAAGGAGGCCAAAACTTTGAATCAAAGAGTACATTCTTGTCTTAACATTAGTTAAAATAAGGAATGTTGCTAGATTCATGTAGCTAATTAATTCCTTATATTACACATATTTGCAACTCTAATGCATGAACACATTACCAAATAAAAACGGACTTAGGGTTTAGTTACACCTCCAGATTTATGTTTTTATACATTATTATAACATTCTACCTTTGACCTTCAAATAGGAAATGTTTTGTTTCTAATTCTATAAATGTATGTTTTCAATAAGTTACTGATTTTTCAGTTATCAAGGTGGATAATTAATTTTAAACTCACTGCTCCCTATAAAATGTACTGTTTTTCTATTTCAATCACAAAATGGAAACTGAATAATCTGACCAGTATTCTTATGTTTAGTTATGGCTAAATGCTAGCCCAAATGATTCCATAATTTAGAGTAAAGAATGATTTATTTATCTTACAAAGCAGTGTTTATTAGTAACAGAGGTACTGTCCCTAGAGAGCATTATGGAAACTTAAGTTAGGGAACAAGGCTGCTATTGACATTTAGCAGGTGTGGACTAGAGGTAGAGATTAGAGTTCAATACACAGAGCAGTGAGACACAATGAAGAACTGTCCTATGACCCAAATATTTTAGTCTGCTAATATATGAAGACCTTATGAAAAAACATGGAAATCTGGCAGTGACAGGTGAAAAACCTGCTTGCATTCCACAGCTCAGATTTGTTTTGCATGTTTTTTTATATAGAGTAGCATTTCTAGGAATATAACTACCTTATGAAACAACAAAAGTATCTTTTAGCAGCTTTACCAAGAGGCAAGCACTATTTTGACAAATAGAGTCTATGATGAACATGCTGCTTAGGGTATTTGTCTGTGGCTATAGCGGTCACATCTATACATAGATGCAAGTATGTGAATTCTTCATTTTATCATCCTCTATCACTATACTCAAGCATTTAACTACTGAGTTAATGAATAAGGTTATCTTAAGTATTTTCCTTCATTTATTTTTAGCTTGATGAAATGTTAGCACACTATACTGATGTTTCTCAATTGTGTATTTCGCAGCCTTTTATATGTTTCTTACTTCAAGGCACTAAGAGTCATAATAAAAATATTTACATAAGATACATCATGGAGAGAGAGTACTGGATCAGAAAGAGTTGAGAACCAAGCTACTCATTTCAACAAAGTGCTGCATGGGCCAGATTAGTCAATATATGCAATTCACACTAAGGCATATAAATATGGGTTACAGTCCAGTCTTCAAAGAGATCACAGGCTATAAAATAAAGTAATTTACCTGGTGCTCTATTGTTCCCAGAAAAGGGAGAAATTATTTCTACAGAATAATACAGGCTTTACAAACCACAGCATTTAAAACAGATACTGAGTAAAGAAAAGTTGAGGAGAAAAAGTATTCCAGTCAAAAAGCAAAGTACAAAGGTAGAGTCATGAAGCCTACCTGGCAAATCACATGACTTGCCCTGAGCAGATATATGTTAGGAAATAAGGTTGAAAGAACAAGCTAGGGCCTGACAGGGAGGGTTCCTGAATGCCTTGTAGAAGGATCTACACTTTATCCTTAATAAAGATATGCAAACAAGAAAATGACAAGATATCTATGCTTTACACCTTAAACGACAGGTCAAAATTAGGCAAGACTTCCTTAGAACCCATTAGGAGAGACTCAATTTCTTAAGTACCAAAGGCCCAACAAGGTATCCACCCCAAGGCTCTCAAAATCGGCAATTATATATGACTAAACAATTTACTTATCACGGACTGGTGCTTAAATTTCAAATTTGAGTTGTTTCCTTTAGCTTGGAAAACAAAATAACTGAATATTTAATTTCAGCCCATTAAAAGTGGGGAAAATCCTCCTTAAAGGGGGAAAGTAAAGTATTTCAAAAGATACCACTAAAATCTTCCAACTCAACTAATTTGAAAATTGTCACCAAAATAAAACACATAATATACATTGCTTACACACAAGCTAATCCATGCTTTAAATTTTCACTTCCATTTTTCTATAGTATATACAAGTATGGTATACATTAAGACAACTGCCTGGAAAAATATGCATTAAACCATTAATAGTGATAATGCTATTTACTGTGATGTTAATAGTAACAATGGTGTTACTGATTCATACTTAAGGCAGGGGGATTGAACAGAACGAAAACCATGGAAAAAAGTTAACCAAAAAGGGTTATGCCCAAGTTTACTTTCACCCACATTTCATAAATAATTGGGGACAGAAGACACAAAGATAATCAAGAACAGAAAATTAGTGATGCAGTACTATCTCATGAACTAACTTCTTTAAGATAACCAAAGAAAAAAGTACTGATTATGTGATAAGGATTATATTAAGCTCCTTTAGATGGTATATGAAAAAAATGAAAGGAATCACCACTTTTTCTTTTAGCCTTCCAAATGTAATGCTGAAACTCAGAATAACTGCTAGACAGGAACACCAAGAAGGAGCTACATATATCAATTTTTTTTTTTTTTTAGAAGGTACCGGGGATTGAACCCAGGACCTCATACATGGGCAGCAGGCACTCTGCAATGAGAGTTGGTTTTTTGTTTTTCTGTTTGTTTTTAGGAGGTACCGGGGACTGAACCCAGGACCTCGGACATGGGAAGCAGGCACTCAACCACTTGAACTACATCTACTCCCCTAGATATATTAATTTTTAGTTATCCTGAAACCCTTTCTAACATTTTGAGACCCAAGAAAGCATTCACAAAAAGAGGTATGGAGCATGAGAGTCTGTCAATATGACTGAGAGACAAAAGATAATCTATGAGGGCTAACAGTATTGTTTTCAATATGCATATTATATGACTTCTGGACACAATTTATACTCGATGATAAATGCAAGAATATATACTGCATAGAAAATTATAAAACATATAACATATTACTTTGTAGATCCAAGAAAGAACTTACCAGGGATACTGTTAAGAATCAAATATTTATAATTTCCAAATAGACAAAAGTAGCCTTTGTTCCTCCTGAGACCAAGGCAACCATTCCACTGTTTAACACAACACTGTAAATCTTGCCTTCAAGCTTCAAGGTCTGATAGGAAAAACTAGTCTAGTCTTGTCATCACTGGCAAAGCAACATTAAAAGTGGAAGAGAGTATGCACATGGGTTCTACCACTAAAACTCAAGGTTGAGTTTAACTGTAGCAGTAAGATTTACCAATACTGAACGAAGCAATTTATAAGTTATCCAGCCAATTCTAAGATAAAGCATTTTTACAAGTGGTTTGAATTTAGTCATAAGAAGTAATTAAGTCACATTCACATTTCATCTCCCTTTTACTTTCTCCGCCTCCCAAACAAGATGAAGCTTGAATTTCCATCTGACTAAGCAAAGGACAGGAGAAAGAAGGGAGGGAGGGAGGGGGGAGGGAAGGAGGGAGGAAGAAAACAGGAACAGAAAAAATGAAGGCACCCATAGGGGCTAAGCAGAAGATTGAAGAGAACACAACATCCTTGTGGCTATGATGCACTAAACAGAACATAGGGAAACGCATTCCAAAAAGAGATTATGTTCGTAAACTGGTCTATTCCTCTGGGCACCATACCCTTCGACTGTATTAGGTTCAGCTGAGCTGCCTTTGATTAAATTAAGATTAGGGCTTTGATTTGACCAGGGTCATCAGGGCAACTCAGTTTGAGACCCCATTCCCCACTGTGAGCTATATAAATGGACACTCAATCAAGGAGAGACACAAAAGTAGATACACATTGGAATAGAGAGAGCTCCATAGACATGGAAGAGGAGAGAACTTGTCAGCTTTGATCCTGCAGCCGGGGAAGAGAAGAGCCATTTGCCTGATAGTTTACAGCTGACCTTGTGAAGAGAACAGAGCAGCTGAGCCCAGAAAGAAATGAGACGATCAGCCTACAGCTGAGATTGGAAGGAGCTGGGACCAGAGAGCCTTAAGAGGAAAGAGGAAGGCTGAACCCTCGCAGACATCACCTGCCATCTTGCTTCAACATGTGGCAACAGATTTTGATGAGCAATTACCTCCTATGGTACCTTGAGATGGACTCTTTAGGGCCTTCTAACTGTAAGCTTCTACCCCCAATAAATGCCCTGTATAAAAGCCAAGTAAAAGTACAGATTTCTGGTACTCCGCATCAGCACCCCTTTGCCTGAGTAATACAGACATAAAATAGAATATTACTCAGCCATAAAAAATAACACAAGTTACTACTTGAACGTATCATGTTGCGTGAATTAAGTCATAAACAGAGACATTTTATGATTCCACTTATAAGCAGTAGCTAGAATATGCAAATTCATAAACACAGAAAGTAGACTTCACATTAAGGAGGGTGGGGTGGGAGCTGAATGGGGGGTTAATGAAAGATGGGTGCAACATTTCTGTTTGGGGTGATGGGAAAGTTCTGGTAATGGATGGTGGTGAGTGTAGCACAACACTGTGAATTTGATTCATTTAATTCCACCATATGCATGGAAGTAGTTGGGATGGGAAAGTCCATGTTGCATTTAGGTCCCCAAAATTAAAAAAGAGAGAGACTAAAGACAACAACAACTAAATGCAATTCATGATCCTGGAGTGGACATGAAAATAGAGGAGGAAAGGCTCAAAATGAAGATTATTGGGACATATGAAAAAATTGGAACATAGACAGCATTACAGCAATATTAAATTTCCTGAACCTGATAACTGTACTTAAGATGGTGAATATCCTTGTTCTTAGAAAAACAAGCAGCATGTTTGTATACAACCTACTCTCAAATGTTTAGAAGAGATAGACAGATAAAGAATGCAAGAGAGAGGAAGAGAACTAGCAAATGTAGCAAAGTGTTAAAAGTTAGGAAATCTGAGGTGTCTGGGTGGGGAGTATGTTGTCTGAGTAGGGGGTATGTTAAATTCTCTACATGGGTTTGTATTATTTTTGCAAATGTCCTGTAAGTTTGAAATTATTTCAGAATTAAGTTTATTAAAAAACAATAATATTTAAACAGCCTATAATAGTTATAAAGTGCTATTCACAAACATTCAATTTCTCCTCTCTCTAGCCACATGGTAGAATGTTACTTGCCCAACACTTGGAAGTTATCTGCAACCATGTGACTTGCTTTGGTGAAGGGAATATGAGTGGAAATGAATCCCTTCTGGTAGGGAGCTTTGAAGGGCCAGCGAGCAATTCATCATACTCTCTTACCCAGCAAGACAACTGGCAACACAACCTCAACATGCAGACACAGAGCAGAGCCTGCAGCTAACAGAGAATGGACAAGATTTTTAGTGGCTAGATTGTTATAAGCTACTAATATTTAGGAGGTGTTACTGTGGCATAACCTAGCCCATCTTGTTACCTAGCCCATTTAAACCAAGCCCTTTGTAACTCAACCCTTCATTCAAATCTTATCATTATATCAGTTAAAAAGAAAAATAAAAGTTGCCTTTATTTATCTGTGCCTGGAAATCTGAAGGAAGCAAAGTTGTTTGGGTTAGAAATAGGAACACCTACTACTTGCCAAGCAAAGTAACAAGAGATAAAGAAAAATTAGGAATAAAATCCAAAATCTGGAAGTTTACAGTCCACGTGGTAAATAGGGATACATATAGCTGACATACCAACTGCTTCTTCTAGTCTTCATCATCCACATCAATGAGACCATCTCTAGAAAACTTTCTCACCTGACTCCAATAATGGTCATATAGCCCATTTCCTCAATTGGAGTGGAACTGCTTGTGACAAAGGCTACTTAACTAATTTTTATAACTACTATCTAGCACTATGCTTACTAGCAAGGTATTCTAGAAATGAATGAATACAATCTTATATTGACTTTGTATTGCAAATACATAAAACAGGAATCTTAACTGCCATTAAAGGCTTTATTAAAATAATACTAGCCTAGCTCCAGAATCAAAACAACAGGTGACCAATCCTAGAGAAGGCAAGAGTAACTACAGTTCCAGAGAACTAAGAAATTAAAACTTGTCAGAACTTTAATACACACATAATCTCTAATACTTTTGTTTCTTATCTCTGCCTGTCCATCTTCTCACCTTTGCCACCTGCAAGAAACAAGCTCCAATTTTTTCCCAGTTTAGATCATGATAATGTGACTACCCCAGATCTGTAAAGTGTGCTCAGAAAGATGGGGGACTATAGATTCTCCAAGCTTTGGCCTACAGCTAGAAAATAGCTAGCCAGGATCAGAGCAAGATGATGTTGGAAGAGAATAACTAGCATTAAAAAGGTGAAGAACAGAGTTGAGCTCATTCCATAAAAGAGCATTACTGTTATAAGACATTCTAGGCAGGACAAAACTGTCAAGAATATTATTTATTTGATCTCTCACCCCAAGACAAAGGTATAATGCTTTTAAAAACTCTAAAGGAATTATGACTTGACTTCACCTAATTTGAAAAGATGATGGACCTTAAGAAGAAATGAGCATGGTATATATGAGTAAATGAAATCTGCTTGAATAGACACATCAGAAAAAAACAGAATAGAAGCAGCCAGATTAGAAAGAAAAAGGAACTATAATCAATTTGAACAGAACAGAAGCAACTAGATAAAATGTAGTTCCTTGGGGTCTACAACATGCTACCATAATAAATGCTCTGAGAGTGGTTCAAAGTGCTACCAGGTTTCAGACTAGAGAAGGGTGTGAGCTACATCAAAGTGGAAAATTTTAAATGGACCTTGAAAATAGTAGGATTTCAATAACAAAGTCTGGAGACACAAACAGCAGACATCTTAAAAGGATGACTTTTACTATATCAAAGCTAAGGATCAAAAATATATATGGGATTTAGTTTTATGAGATGTGAGTATAGGCAAGTTTTTTTTTGTTGTTTTTTTTTTTCCTTCATTTTCTTCATTAACAAGGAGACCTTGGTCATGTCATTTAACCAATCTGTGCTCATTTATTCATCTTTCAGGACACTGGAGAAACAAGTTTGTTTTTAGGATGAAATAAATGTGCCTGGAGAAGATTTTTTTAAGTAATGCTTCCATAACTTGTTAAGCTGCCTTTTGTCTTATTATTTTTCTTTTTGAAGTTGAAATAATAAAGAATAGGGTAAAAACTATCAAGTTTTAGTCTCTGAAACCAATGAACCTGAATTAAGTTTTACATTAAATGTTTTTGAAATATTGTGCCACTTGTGAACATGAAATTGAAGGAAAGGAATCAAAATGATGGCTACATTCACAGCTAGTTCTAAGTCAGTTTTGGGTGCAACATCATTATTTCACTGGAAAACTTCCCAATTCAAATATAAGCATAATTTTTGCCTACAATTTTCTCTAGAATACAAATATTAGAAAATCATAAAATATTAGACAAAATGAAACAAAACATAAAAAATGAAAATATCGGGGAAAAAGGAAAATCAATAATCCTAGTATAAAAAAGTTCTAAGCACTACTTGCTACAGGAAAAACTGGAAACCAAAACGCCATCAAAAAATACTATAATTATTGATATATCCATTTAATGGAAAATTATGCAAACATTAAAATGAATGAGGTAGCTTTACATAATATATATAATATCATGTCAAAAAATGCCTGTGATATGTGAATGAAAACAGCAAACTACAATTCAGTATGTGACATGATTCTATTCTTAAAATGAAAGAAATGAACCAAAATATAAATAAATAAAAAGCTATCATGAATATGAACATCCTCTTATTCAAATCTTTCCATCTTTTAAGAGTCAGTTAAATTCTTCATCGTCTATAAAGGTCTTCATTAACTTAGCCCTAGAAACTTCCAGGGCTTACAGGATTCAAGACTGTATTTCCTACCATGTGTATGTCAATTGTCTTCTAAAGCATAATTCCTTATCTGGCAAGCTTCTTTTTAATATTGCGTTATGTGTCTCCAAACCCTTCTTCAGAAACTATGCCTGTGGTATGTACACAATAAACCAATAAATACCAGCTGAATGAATTAAAAGGTCAGTTCTCCTGTACAGTGGTAGAAAGGGAGATAACCACATACACAACTTAAGAATACATTTACATCAAGAAGCATTCTTAGCCAGACCTCACTCCTTAAACCTCTATATGTTCAATGTTTAACTTAAAGAAAAACAAAGAAAACAAGAAAGCATATTTCCTTTATCCAATTAGCAGAAAAATGTAAAATGGAGGTATGACTAGGACAATGGAAAAAAGCACCCTCTTTCCTGATAGTGAGAATGTAAACTCAAGAAAAAATTTTTACGTGAAATAAGTTGGTCACCATAAAAGACACCACCCTTTGACCAAGCAATTTCATTTCCAGGAACCTATCCTTAAGAGGTATCTGAGGGAAGCGACTGGGCTTCTGCATACCACATGGGAGGTCCCAGGTTTGGTTCCCGGTGCCTCCTGGAGAAGGCGAGCTGGCACAACAAGATGGCACAACAAGATGACCCAACAAAAGAGACACAAAGAGGAAAGATAATGAGAGACACAACAAACCAGGGAGCTGAGGTGGCTCAGGTGACTGAGCACCTTCTCTTCCACATGGGAGGTCTTGGGTTTGGCTCCTGGTACCTCCTAAAGAGAAGACAAGCAGACAAAGACAGCACACAGCAAATGGACACAGAGAGCAGACAGCGACTGCAAACAACGAGGGGAGGTGGGGGATAAATTAAATAAAATAAAAGGTATCTGCAATGAAAATATTTAAGTATAAGCAAAAAAACTTTTCCATGTTCCATGGCAACTATCCAAAAATTGAAAAATAACCATGGAAAATATTGCATATTCATTTGGCAAATTATGTGGCTATTTGTAAATGATTACCAAAAAAATTATAACTGGGAAAATGTTTATGTTAGGATTTGGGGTGGAAAAAAACAGTATTCACAGTGTAATCAGCTATATCCTAAATTATATTTTGAAGATAGATAAAAATCAAAATGTTAAGAGATTTATCTCTGGATGGTACTTATTTTCTTCTTCTACTTTTCTGTATCCCATCTCTTTGAAATAGTTTTCCAAGCAAAAAAGTCTATTTCTTTCAATATAATTAATGCTGGTTAAAAAATCCCAGTTCTGAAACTATTAACAAAAAGCTATTATCCACAGTTCTCACAATTAGGTTTTTACTCAGTAATTAATAATTATTGAAAGTTTGCAGACAGATTTTTTAACGGCAGGAAGGAGAACTCAAGTATTTCTCCTCACATCATTCAACAATTCCTGATAAACTACAGACAAATATAAAAATGGAGCCAAAATGGAACTGAGAAAAAAATGTATTCTCAGGATGGCAAAGCAAGAAAAACGCAGAGCTGATAAGCCTGATTACCTCATATTTTAAATCATCTATAAATTAAAATACACCATAAAAAGTAGTAAAACTAGGAAAAATATTTGCCCATGTTAATGGGTTGCTAGCCTTTACATAAAGGGCTCTAATAAAAAAGAACAAGCATTTCCAAAATTAAAATAGACAAAGGACATTAACAGACAACAAATAAAAATAAAAATGGCTACATATGGGAATGTCTTCAATTCTGCAGTTACCAAAGAAATGCTAACTTTATCCAAAGGAATCCTTTTGTCTGCAAACTTATTTTTTTTTAAATGGTATGCGATATTAACTAGAATTCGGAGAAAAAGGCACTTTCACAGGCATATAGGTTGGTCCAATCTTTCTGAGGGACAATTTGGCAATTAAAAGTCTTCAAAAGATAGTTATACCCTTAGAGCCTAGAAAAACACTTTCAGGAATTTAGCTTGATAAAACTTGAACGATACTCAAGCATGATAGGTTACAGCAATATAGAGAGAGAGCAAAAATTACGGGGGGAAAAAACCTAGAGGCCCAAATATTTTAAATCACGTGCTTTCATATCAAAGAAAATCACGAAGCCATTTAAAATTTTCTCATGGAAGAATATTTCAGAATTACAGAAAACATTCACATCCAGTGATAAAAGCTGATGAGTATACTTTATCATTCCTATTAATTTTATGTTAGAAGTATACATATAGAAAAAGACTAAAAGAACATAAAGTAGAAATACTAACCATGGTTATTTCTGGGTGGTAGGATTAAAACTATCTTATTTTAACTTTTCTTAAGCTTCCCAATTTTCTATTCTGAACATGCACTGCACTTTTATAACAAAAACAATATTAAAGAAAGCTATCACTAAAGCAATCTTAAAGTTGCTTTTAAACTTAATATAATCCCAGCATTACACTTTGAGAAAAACAGGAAAGCCCACAAGGTATAATGAAAACTATACTGTGTGGTCAAGAGAGAGGGGAAGCCTACAAACACCTGTACTAGAAGTAGAAAAAGACAGGAAGTATCCCTGAGAGCAAACCAACACAGAGAAGCAGGGGAAGAGACTGACTTCCTAAGGAAGAAAAAGAACCAAAAAGAGGTACAGATCAGGTATAGTCCAAAAAATTATAGAAGAAAGGGAAAGAGAAAAATAATAGGAGTGAGATGCTTAGTTCAATTATGGATCAAGATGAAAGATGAATGAAAAAGAGAAGAATCAAGGGAGATTAAATACATCCCAAAATTCTACCTTCTTTTATCTTAAGGATGAATACAAACTATTTTTCTAGAAAACGTAAGTGACCTTGATTTGCGGGGGAGTGCAGAAGTGGTCCCTGGAGGAAGGCTACACAAAGAAGACAGTTTAACAAAAAGTTTGGAAGAAAACAGTGGATCAAAAATTAATGACTCCAACAACTGAAAGAAAGCTAAAGAATCATCCAGCATGTTAACAACACAGTCAACCCAGAGGAGGATGAGAATTATGGTTAATAGTTCAAATGCAAGAATGTCCTTCTGTGAACTGGAATGGATGTATATCACTACTGCAGGATGGTGGAAATGTGGAGAAGCATGGGAAAAATACAATCAATGTAACCTAAGGACTATAGTTAACTGCAATACTGTAATATTCTTGCATCAATGCCAAAGTTGTACTGTGTTAATAATTGGGGGGTATGGAAAAAAATATGCCAAATGTATGCTATGGACCATAGTTAGTAATAGTCTGATGATATTATCTCATAATCTGTAACAAATGTTCCACAACGGTGTGGTATGTTGGTGAAGGGGTGTGTATGGGAATTTTACACATGTATGTGATTGTTTTGTAAGGTCACAACTTCAGTAATAAAAAATATATATATTTTTTAAATTAATGACTCCAAGAAACTCGGGAGGAAAATCCTGCTACTTAAATTCTAAACTAAATGAGTTAATATTTTTCCATTATAAGTATTTCATACACTTAGAGGAGGCTCTAAGTCCCTCATAATTTGGATCAAATAGGTTTTGCAATAAAAATAGTTCCACATAATGAAAAGAAGCATGGCTTTAGAATCAAGGTCTGGAATCAAGTTCCAACTCTACATACTAGCTATATAAAATTGAGCAAGTTTCCACATTTATAAAATAGGAATTACATCCCTATCATGCAGAGTTTCTGTGAGTCTCAATTGAAAGGCTATGTATAATGATTTGGTAAACTTAAAACACTCCACCAATCTGTTGTAGTAGCTGCTGTTATTTGTCATTATTTGAATCACAATACTGGACAAGACCAAGTCCAGTACTGTTAGGAAAACACAGTAAAAGGAGTCAGATGAAGAGAAAGAAAATACAGTTGTGATAGCACTCTCCTAATTAATTCCAATCCTCTTATTACTATAAATTACTGGAGAAGTTTCTTAAATATTAGATAAATTGCTAGTAAGGCACATTCTACAGTGGTCTTAAATTTCTCATTTAGGCTGTATATATGATACCAGATTAAAACATTTTAAAACGTTAAAACTGCACAACACTAATATAAACTATGAACTATAGTTAATAGTATATTTATATTATTGTTTCATCAACTGTAACAATTGTACCATACTAATGCAAAATGTTAAGGAAAACTGTGTGCAGAGATGGGGGGGCTATTTCTGTAAACCTACAACTTCTCAACTAATAAACAAACAAAAAAAGAATTCTTTATTCTCACACACACAGAAGCCCATCTAGGGTTTGATCAAAAGGCTTTCAAAAGTCCTTCCAGTCCTGAGATTCTATCACAAGCAAAAGAATCAAGTTGTCTTTATAAGAAGGCATATGAAATTCAGACCACTACATACATATAAGAATTACATTCTTAGTCAAACTCTTAAGACCTTTTGTCTAAAGTTCTAAATTTCTATGTGCTAATCATAATTGTAGTTGTCTACATTAAATAGAAAATCTATATATTCAAAGTTTTTGCTAAATTATGGTATAGCCACAAAACTGACCTCAAAGACGTTAAAAGTCGTGTTTCCAAAAAATTTTAAATGATGTGGGAAATGACCCATGATGCTAAAAAGCAAATAGGCCCTCTTGTGTACTACTTTTTGTGGGGAAAATGTTTTTGAAGATATGTAAACAATGAAATTATGAAGGCTGAAATGGGGTTCTCCTTTATTGAAAGGGAGGAAGGGTAAAAACTATAAAATCCCTAATTACGATTGCCTTTATAGTCTTTGGCAGGCTTTATGCCATTTCAAACATATTCTTAAATTTTACTATTTTTCCTTCACAATTGAACAGTTGATTTGCTTAAAGTGCATGAACTACAGCAAAAGATTTGCCATTCATCAAATCTAAGTGCATTCCACCTTCATCATAATTTTGAGTTATGTAAACAAATGAATCTCAATCACTAATATTAACCACATCCATTTCTGTTTCCCACTCATTTTTTAAAATAGGGATGGAACAAAATGTTTAAATAATTTTACATAATCCTGATGTATAAAAAAAGTAATGGTGCTGATGAAATATCACTTTTGAGTTAGAAACAATGCGCCATATAATAGCCCAAAATGTTTGTCACTGCATGTTCAAGAGTCCAAATACAATCTGAGATGTGAAAAACTGCAGTTGTGGAAGGGAGGGGCAAGATGGCCACTGAGTAAGGAGCTCCAAGAGTCAGTTTGTCATACAGGGGGTAATCACCCAGAGCTATCTAAAGCACCTGTCTGGAGGGCCCAGAGGACCACAAGAGCATCCAGCAACAGCCTTGAAAGAATGGAAGGTGGAGACTGTCCATCTGAAGTGAAGTTGGGTGAGTAGAGCATTCCATGCCACAGAAGCAGGTGCCCATCCTCCACTAGTGGTGCAAGCCACCTCAGGAGCTATTCCATGGCTGGAGTTGGAAGCTACATTTCCCAAAAACAGGGGAGGAAGACATGGCAGGCCACCGACTTCAGCTACTGACTAGTAAATTCAGCTGGCTAAAGTATAATCCTAAGAACAACTAAAGTTTGAACCTGTCCAAGTGGGAAAGAGGCCAGAAGCCACCATTTTAACTCTGCCCCTGACATGAGGGAAAGCAGGGTTGAATGAAAAATCACGGTGATGGCAGGGACCATCTTCTTTCCACCCAGATTGGACTTCAGCCCTAGCCTAGGCTCCAGCCCCACCTCAGGCAGGGTGGAATCTGACAGAACCTAAACCAGCCTCTCCGGATAACTGCAGGTGCTTTCAGCCAGCACAGACTGAATAGTCAGACACATTGGCTCCATCCCTGACCCCAATAGGATAGGGGGGAAGCTGTGTTTCCTCAGCCTCTGCAGATAAATGCAGGCGCTTTCGGCCTACACAAACTGATTTGTTAGGCACCTTCAATTCCATCTCCATGCCCATCCTCCCCCCATACGGTTAAGAGGGGGCTGGTGTTTCCTCAGCCTATCTGGGCAACTGCAGATGCTTCTGGCCTGCACAAACGTGACTGTTGGGTGCTTGTGGCTCCAACCCTACTCCTGACAGGACAAGAGGGGGCAGTGTTTCCCCAGGTTCTCAGAGTAACTGCAGGTGGTTTTGAACCACACAGACTGAATAGTTGGATACCTGTAGCTCCATTCCCAACCCCAAGTAGGATAGGAGGGGAGCTGTTTCCTCAGCCTTTCCAGGCAATGGCAGGCACTTTAGACCTGCATGGACTGAACTGCTGGGCACCTGTAGGTCCACTGACATACACCAACAGGATAGGAGGGGGCTGGCGTTTCCTTAGCCTATATGGGCAACAACAGGTGCCTGTTGTTCCATCCCCACCCCCTAAAGGGCAGAAGGAACAGTACTCACTCAACCTCTCAGGGCAACTGCAGGCGCATTCAGCCCACATGGATTAGACTGTTGGGCAATCTGGAGGGTCCATCCCTACACCGTGCAAGGGAGAAGGCAGGCCAGTGGTACTTCATTCTACTTGGGCAACTGTGGTCATTTTGGACCCACACGGCATAGATTATTGCCCACACCTCCATCTCCATCCTTGCCCAGGCAGGGCAGGAAGGGCCGTGAAGCTTCATCAGTCTCCCTGGGCAACTACAGGCGGTCTTGGCCTGCATGACTTGGATTATTACACAGGGCTCCAGGTCTGTCCCTACCCCTGGCAGAAGAGAAAGGTGGGAGAAACTTCATCGGTTCTTGGGACAACGCAGGCAGCTTCAACTTCCACAGCTTACAGCACCAACTACACCCTCAGCTCCTACTACACAACCAGCAAGGGAGAAAGGGCAAGAAAGCCCTAAACTAAAGAGAAAAACTGCACCCAGAATAAATACATCTTTAGCCAGATGCCAAGACACCAACAAAAAACTACAATCCATACCAAGAAACAGGAAGACATAGCCCAGTCAAAGGAACAAGATAAGCCTTCAGATGACAAAAAGGAGTTGAGGCAACTAATCACAGATGTTCAAACAAATCTCCTGAATAAATTCAATGAGATGGCTAAAGAGATTAAGGATATTAAGATGACACTGGGTAAGCACAAGGAGGAATTTGAAAGCAAACACAGAAAAATAGATCTTATGGGAATGAAAGGCACAATAAATGAAATTAAAAATACACTGGAGGCATATAGTAGCAGAAGGAATACCTGAAGAAATAATGGTAGGAAATTTCCCTACTCTATTGAAGGACATAGATATCCATGTCCAAGAAGCACAACGTACATCCATCCGAATAAATCCGAAGAGACCAACTCCAAGACACATATTCATCAGAATGTCAAATGCCAAAGACAAAGAAAGAATTCTGAGAGCACCAAGAGAAGAGCGATGCAAAACATACAAAAGTAAGATTAAGTACTGAATTCTCATCAGAAACCATGGAGGCAAGAAGGCAATGGTATGATACATTTAAGATACTCAAGAGAAAAACTGCCAGCCAAGAATCTTATATGCGGCAAGACTGTCTTTCAAAAATGAGGGCGAGCTTAGAATATTCAGATAAACAGAAACTGCGAGAGTTTGTAACCAAGAGACCGGCTTTGCAGGAAATACTAAAGAATGAGCTACAGTCAGGAAAGACAGGAAAGAGAGGATTGGAATAGAGTCTAGAAAGGAAGATTTTATCAATAAAAGTAACTGAAAGTCTCAAAAGAGTGGTGAAAATAAAATATGACAGATAAAACCCAAATGTCAAAATGGGTGAAATAAGAATTGCCTTTACAGTAATAACACTGAATTTAATGGAGTAAACTCCCCAATCAAAAGACAAAGACTGGCGGAATGGATAAGAAAATATGAGCCATCTATATGCTGTCTACAAGAGAGTCATCTTACACCCAAGGATACCAATAGTTTAAAGTGAAAGGTAGGAAAAACATATTCCATGCATGCAGTAACCAAATAAAAGCTGGAGTAGCTATACTTATATCAGATGAAATAGACTTTAAAAGCAAAACTGTTACTGGAGACAAGGAAGGATATTATATATTAATAAAAGTGGCAATTAACCAGGAAGAAATAACTATCGTAATGTACATGGCACCTAACCAGGATGCCCAAGATATACAAGGCAAACACTGGCAAAACTGAAGGGAGAAATAGAGAGCACCATAATAATAGTTGGAAACTTTGATATACCACTTTCAGCACTGGATAGAACATCTGGGCAGAGGATCAATAAAGAAACAGAGAACTTGAGTAATATGATAAATGGATTAACCTGATAGACATATACAAAACATCATACCCCAAAACAGTATATACATTCTTCTCAAGTGCTCAATGGATCTTTCTCCACGATAGACCACATGTTGAGTCACAAAGCTGATTTCAATAAATTCAACAAGGTCAAAATTATACAAAGCACTTACTCTGATCATAATGGAATAAAGTTGGAAATCAACAAGAGGTGGAAAAATGTAAAATTCACAAATATATGAAGACTGAACAACACACTCTTAATCAGTGGGTCAAAGAAGAAATTGCAAGAGAAATCGATAAATATTCAAGATGAATGAAAATAAGTACGTGACATATCAGAACCTATGGGATGCAGCAAAGGCAGTGCTGAGAGGGAAATTTATAGCTCTCAATAGTAAGCATTAAAAAAGAAGGGGGGGCGGAAAGAGCTAAAATCAATGACCTAACTACATAACTGGAAGGATTAGAAAAAGAATAGCAAACTATTCCCAAAGCAAGTAAAAGGAATGAAATAGCAAAGATCAGAGCAGAAATAAACAGAAATTGAGAACAACAAAACAACAGAATTAATAAAATCAAAAGTTGTTTCTTCAAGATTAACAAAATCGACAAACCCTTAGCTAGACTGACAAAAAGAAGCGAGAAGATACAAATAAATAAAAAATGAAAATGTAGACATTACTACTGATCTCACAGAAATAAGAGATCGTAAGAAGATACTATGAACAACTGTATGCCAACAAACTAGACAATGTAGATAAATTGGAAAAATTCCTATGAGAGTACAAACAACCTACACTGACCCTAGAAGAAACAGAAGATCAACAAACCAATCACAAGAGATTGAAACAGTCATCAAACAACTCCCCAAAATGAGAAGACCAGGACCAGATGGTTTCACAGGTGAGTTCTACCAAGCATTCAAAGAAGATTTAATACAATTCTTCCTCAAGCTCTTCCAAAAAATTGAACAAGAAGGAACACTACCAAACTCATTCCATGAAGTCAATATCACCCTAATACCAAAGCTAGGTAAAGATATTACAAAAAAAGAAAATTACAGACCCATTTCCCTGATGAATATGGATGCAAAAATCCTCAAAATATTATTTACTAATCGAATCCAACAATACATTAAAAGAATTATTCATCATGATCAAGTAGGTTTTATACCAGGCATGCAAGGGTGGTTCAACACAAGAAAATCAATCAGCATAATACACCACATTAATAAATCAAAGAAGAAAAATTACATGATCCTATTGATTAATGCAGAAATGGCTAGTGACAAAATACAGCATCCTTTCTTGATAAAAAGACACGAAAAGAAATTGAAGGAACCTTTCTCAACATGATAAAGGCCATATATGAAAAACCCACAGCTAACATTGTACTCAATGGTGAAATACTGAAAGCTTTCCCATTGAGATCAGAGACAAGACAATGATGTCCATTGTCACCACTGTTATTCAATAGAGCAGTCAGACAAGAAAAATAAATAAAAGGCATCCAATTCGTAAAGGAAGAAGTAACACTTTCGTTATTCACAGATGATATGATCCAATACCTAGAAAGTTCTGAAAAATCTACAACAAAGCTGCTAGAGCTAATAAACAATTTCAATAAAGTGACAGGAAACAAGATCAATATGCAAAAATCAGTGGTGTTTCCATACACTAGTAATGCACAGTCTGAGGAGGAAGTTAGGAAAAGAATTCCATTTACAATAGTGACTAAAAGAATCAAATATTTTGGAATAAACTTAACCAAGGATGTAAGCACTTGTGTTCAGGAAACTACAATGCAAGGCTAAAAGAAATTTTAAAAGACCTAAACAGTTGGAAGAACATTCCATGCTCATAGATTGGAAGACTAAATATCATTAAGATGTCAATTCTACCCAAATTGATATACATATTCAATTCAATCTCAATAAAAATTCCACCAGCATTTTTTAAAGAAATGGAAAACATAATTATCTAATTTATCTGGAAGGGGAAGGGGCCCCGAATAGCCAGAAACATCTTAAAAGGAAAAGTAAAGCTGGAAGATTCCCGGACTCTAAATCATATTGCCTAGCTACAGTGGGAAAAAAGCATGATGCTGGCACAGACACAGACCAATGGAACCAAACTGATGGTTCAGAAACAGACCCTCACATCTATGGTCAAGTGATTTTTGACAAGCCTATCAAACCCACCCACCTGGGTAAAAGAACAGTCTATTCAAATAGTGCTGGGAGAACTGGATATCCACAGCCAAAAGAAAGAGGACCCCTATCTCACACCTTATACTGGTAGTACGTGGTACATTCTTAAACCTTACACTGAAAGCACAAGCAATGAAGGAAATATGGATAAATGGGACCTCCTCAAACTTAAACACTTTTTTGATTGAAAGGACTTCGTCAAGAAGGTGAAAAAGCAGCCCACTCAATGGGAGAAAATATTTGGAAACCACATATCTGATAAGGGTTTGATTTTCATTTTATATAAAGAGATAATACAACTCAACAATAAAAAAGCAAGCAATTCAATTAAAAAATGGGCAAAATACTTAGACATTTTTCCAAAGAGGAAATACAGATGGCCATAAAGAACATGAAAAAATGTTCAATTATCACTAGCTATTAGGGATACTTGATTGAAAGGAGGTCTCATTTTTATGAAGACTTGAGTTTTGATACCCAGCTTTTAGCTACTTTATCATATTTTTTGACAACATGTGCTTGTGCTGTCAGAGTGGTGAGGCAGTCTCGCTCTCTCAGTGGTTTTGTGTTCAGTTGATCTTTTTAATTGGAATAGTTGTATATGAGGTAATGTGATGAATCACATGTATTCTCCTCTTGAATGTAAAATTCTGGGTCTGATATGAAATATGAAATAGCCAAGAACTATTTCATGCTATGTGTAAAATTCTCTGCTCTCTGCTTGCGAGGCTTAGTTCTGCAGTCCGGGGACTCACACTGATCATGTTTAATTTGCAGTAAATAATGACTAAATCTGTAATGACTACCTGATGCAACAATTTGAAAAATAACCATGTATTATAGACAAATGTATTGTCTAGTAAATTAAAAAAATTTAAATGTCAAGTATAAAGAATAAATTGAAACCATGAGATCATACTGTGTCACCCTATTTTAGTAGTCACGCACGTGGACTTTGGACTAGGAGAGTGTTGTGTGCAATTTCTGCCTTTCCCATTGACTAGCTCTGCATCCTTTGCTCAGTCTTTTAGAAACCTCAGTTCTAGTCCCACACAGTGGGGATAATATCTATTTTATAGGGTTATTGGTTTACTTGAGTATTACAGTATGTTAAGCTCTTAATAAGCTATACTCTAGGTTTTAACTCTATGAGTTTATTCTTCGTATTTAGTTCGTATTATTGAGACCATGCATTATTTGTCCTTTTGTCTCTGGCTTATTTCACTTAGCATGTCTTCAGGATTCATCCATGTTATCATGTGTCCCACTTTCATTTCTTCTTACTGCAGCATAGTATTCCATCATATGTATATACCATATTTTGTTTATCCTTTCATTGGTTAATGGACACTTGGGTTGTTTCCATCTTTTGGCAATTGTGAATAACGCCACTATGAACATCGATGTACAGATGTCTTTTCTTGTCACAGTTTCCAGTTCTTCTGGATATATTCCTAGTAGAGGAATTGCTAGATCATATGGCAGTTCTATATTTAGCTTCCTGAGGCACTGCCAAACTGTCTTCCATAGAGGGCTGCACCATTTTACAATCCCACCTACAGTGAAGGTGTGTTCCTACTTCTCCACATCCTCTCCAGCTCTTATTGTTTTCTGTTTTTTTAAATAATAGCCTTTCTGTGTGGGGTGAGATGATATCTCATTGTCGTTTCCCTAATAGCATACTGTAATATCAAGTAAACTAATAACCCTATAAAATAGATATTATCCCCACTGTGTGGGACTAGAACTGAGGTTTCTAAAAGACTTAACAAAGGATGCAGAGCTAGTTAATGGGAAAGGCAGAAACTGCACACAACACTCTCCTAGTCCAAAGTCCACGTGCATGACTACTAAAATAGGGTGATCACAGTATGATCTCATGGTTTCAATTTATTCTTTATACTTGACATTTAAATTTTTTTAATTTACTAGATAATACATTTGTCTATAATACATGGTTATTTTTCAAATTGTTGCATCAGGTAGTCATTACAGATTTAGTCATTATTTACTGCAAATTAAACATGATCAGTGTGAGTCCCCGGACTGCAGAACTAAGCCTCACAAGCAGAGAGCAGAGAATTTTACACATAGCATGACAGTCCTTGGCTATTTCATATTTCATATCAGACCCAGAATTTTACATTCAAGAGGAGAATACATGTGATTCATCACATTACCTCATATACAACTATTCCAATTAAAAAGACCAACTGAACACAAAACCACTAAGAAAGCGAGACTGCCTCACCACCTGACAGCGCAAGCACATGTTGTCAAAAATATGATAAAAGTAGCTAAAAGCTGGGTATCAAAACTCAAGTCTTCATAAAAATGAGACCTCCTTTCCATAAAGTATCATTAAGACAAGACACACATAAAGGAAAAGGACCAAAAATGGTTGAAAGATGTGCTGCAACATGTATTAAAGGGAGGTGAAGAAAAAGAACGAGCAAACAAAACATGTCATGCCATATGCTAACAACCCTTAAATTAGATATTTGATAATGTCAATGACTGAGAAGTATTTTTTGAGCCTAGCATATTTGTGATTCAGGAATCACTTTGAATTCCAGTTTTATTTGTGTTACTTAGCTCAAAATTGGGGGAAAAGTACCATTTGCAGTGAACCATTTGAGTTTTGGTCCTCATAGTGAGGTTTTAAACAATATTTTCTTCTATTCCCAATTCCTTTTCAAATCACTGTGAAATACATACCTTCCTCCTATTGTGTCGTCTTGTGGTTGGGCCCCGGCAGTGTTCCTCTGTGAACGTCGCAGTGACCCCCCTGGATTGTTATTAGGCCGGTTGGACATTGGCACCTCTCTCTTGAAGGGACATACCCTTTCTAGACACTACCATTCACTGAAAGGAAAAAAAAAAAAAAAGAAAACTTACCAGATGCATATGGTATATAGCACAGAAAAGAAACGACGGGCACCAAAGGTGATGGGGCCGTTTTATGCAAACAACTTGATTTTACAGCCTTAACCAACGCTGCACTGTCTTGTTAAACTATGATGTCTACTTGACTAATGTGTTACAAAATGTCAGGAATATATAAAATTCAAAGCACTAATACATAAGACGTTTTCCTCTGTACAAATCACAGCCTCTAAGCCTTGATTCCTCAGCCACAGAATTAAAAACATATGTCATGCCTACTTCACAATATAGCTGTGAATACCACATGAAATAAGTGAAAATGAAACTATAAAACCATAGTAGCTTAATGGAGAGATGAAGCAAAAGTAGTTCAGTGCAATGGTCCCAGAGAGCCTGGATTTCAGTATCAGCTGTGCTGGTCAATGTGACCTTGGAAAAGAAACTTAATCTCCAGCTCTCATGTACCTCTTCTATAAAATCAGTGCACAACCTACCTTACAGAGTTGTTAGTAACAAGAAATTGTCAAAGTTCACTACTTCCTAACTGTAACAATTCAGCTCAAAAACACAGTTCTAATTTGAACTTTCTACCTTTGTATAACATTTAATTATTGTACAAATAAAATGCTGACATTCAATAAAGGGTCGTTTAACTGATTAAAAAAAAAAAAAAGCTAGTATTACAATAATAGATTCATAACTTGTATAAACCGAATCTTTCACAATTCTTCTTAAGCTTCCACTCAAACTCCAGAGTTCTTTATTAATTTGTATTTGACAGAGAAGAGACAGAATGATCATATGACATTACAGAAACTGGTATCCATGAGAAAGCACACTAATCATAATCATCAATTACTGGATTTTCCATAAACTATAATAGTACAGTGGAATTTCTTTTGAATTACATGTTGACCCAATTCAGTAGGAAAAGACTGTTCCTGTCACATATGCCCACATCATCAACAAATAAACAAAATAAACTTTGATCAAGAAGCTCAAAGTACTAATATAATTACTGTCAATTGTAGAAATAAAAAAGGATAAATACCATGAAAAGTAGGGGGTGAGGGGAAAGATGTTAAATCTTTACTTGCTTGCTAATATGGAAAGCTCTCCCCAAAACATGTTTGGGGAAAAACAGTATAAAACTCCCATTTTTATATATGTATATAAATGTGTGTGTGTCTCCACAGTAAAAACTGTGTTACTACTTCAAACATCATTTCAATGCCATTTCATTTGGACCCTACACAGCATGGAAATGAGAGAATGGCATGACACTATTGCTCTCACTCTGAAAAGAATTCTATTATCAAATAGGGTGACAGTTCTCACCTGCCCATTTCCTGCTATTAAATGCCTACTGTATGTGACAGGGTGCTGTCTCAAATGAATATGTCACATTGATTATTTTGACCCATAGTCACCAAAGTAACCTTAAAAATACTCCCAAAAAAGGGGTTGCACCCTGGCATCCCTGATCGGCGACCTGGTCCTGCAGCCTGTCTTTCTGCTCTGAGCTCTTAGACCAAGGTGGGGATAGAAGAGGCTCGCACCGAGATCCACCCCCTAATGCGGAGGAACCTGGGAAAACCTAAAGGTAGCCCACCCAGGCAAACTGCTCAAGGCCCTGCAGGCAGCCTCCAAGGCATTTCTGTCTCTCCCCGACCCTGCCCGGCCTTCCTTGCATGCACCCACCAATGCTCCTGTACACAGGGCCTCCCTGAGCCCCAGCCCCCAGCTCCCATTGCACCAGACACACATGTACTTGGGGTGGCTTTCTCCCTAGAATGTTCTGTGTACACAGCTAGTTTTATAACCCTGAATGCCCCCACCCCCTCAGCACACAGGGGGTTAAAGTCATGTGCTCCTACTAGTGGCTGTGATGGTGACAGTGACACCCACAGTAAAGAGAAGACTGATTGGAAAAATAAAATGCTCCCATCATCTTCGGACTTTTTCAGCAGCACCTTATCGTTACCAGCCTATATATGGATAATTCTTGAGATATATGAGAGGAAGAGTGCCAACAGCTACCTGTTTTTAAAGCATAAACTGATCTTTAAGGAAGGAGGCTCAACTCTTTAAAACTTTAGAATGTGAATTTCCAGAAAGCAAATTTTAAAAAAAGCAAAACTAACATGACACAGAACTCAACAAAACCAGACAGCTAGAAGGAGCCTTCAGAGATGATCACATTCAAACTCTACATTACAGACAAATCCAAAGAAAGTTCAAGTAATCAATTGAACCAGTTCTCTGGTTCCAGGTATTGAGTAGATCCCTTCCACAGGTCCACTCCTTCAATTTCAATCAAAATTTAACTCCTCTGGCTCCAGGTAAAAGCCCAAAGGCTAAAAGGTGTCACCATGCAACGATTTCCTTCTTACTATATGAAATTCCATTCTTTCTTGACCAATACGTATACTTACTATATATTATTACTTAACTTTCAACACACACACATGCAAACAGGAGTGATACTAATATAAAAACTATACTGCTAAAATTCTTGTTTTAATAATTTGAATATGAACTCAAAAGATTGACTTTTCACAGGTTATCGCCTAATGGTGAAACTAGATGTTATAAGCCAAATGCATAAATATCCCTGGACTATCAAGTCTTACGATACACTACTCTTCCAACCAGTCAGCCACTCAATTTGTATGAAAATAATCACAAAGATTGCTCACATAAAACCTAATATTCACTAAAGCACCGAAATAAAACTGATGCTCAACAGGAAAAATTTAAAAAGGTTGAGGGATATCTTCAAGGTTGAAAACAAGCTCTTGATGATTGTGTTCACAACTCACTGTCAAACAAACTACTACTTCCTGGGTGAAACTGCATTTGAATTTTATGTGAAAAAGCAGGTCTACTAGAAGATTCCATATAGAAAAAAAAGAAGCTACATCAAAATTTTTTTCTTAAAATTTTATAACAAGGATATAGGTTCAAGGAAAGTTCCTTGAACTGCAAACATTTTGAAATTAATTTTCCTTAATTTCTTAACTCAAAATCACAGAAGAAAGGTTAAGACTGTGGGAAAAAAACGCTTCATTCAGTAAAAAAAAAGCTTCCAGAATTCCAAGAAAAATATATTGTAAAAAGTAACTTTAGGATGTGGTACTCAAATAGCCAAAAGTATTGAAGGGAAACAGATACCATTAAGGTTAGTATCTATGCAGAATTTTCATCACATGAATGACATTTCAGAGACTGCAGACCAAAATTCCAATTTAGTAACCCAGACTAGAGTCATGAACAGCTCCCAAAGGCTGCTAATATCACGTTTACTTGCGTAATAACTGTTACTTATTTCATAGGTAAAACTTAAGGAAAGCTGCATTATTTTCTCAATAAAGATAACTTAACAAACTAATATTTTCTTCCATGCAGCATCTACACAGTCTTATTTGTCCAGTGTGTCCCTGAATAATTTCTTATTCACTCTATTTATATGTGGTCCTCCAAGAGCCTTAGTCTGGCTTCAGATTAGGAACCTGGAGTTCGAAAACAACAGTAATAAACAATTTGCATAGCACTTTATTAATCTGTATTCTAGTAGCAAAATTGCATAGTGCCAACAAAAGCCTTATAAACCATTATACTTTTATTTTACAAATAGGTAAAAACTTATTTCAGTAAAAACTACAGTGCTACAAAATTAAGTAGCTTGCATGTCACTAGCAAGTAATGGTATCTGGAGCAGTGAATATGAACAACTATACACACTAAATCTAAGAAGGATACAACTAGGTCTTAGGAGAAAATGTGATAAGTTAAACTCACCAGGGATAGCATAAACTAGACAAGTCTATAATAAAATGAAACAGAAGCAGATGTAGTTCAAAAAATAAAGAAAAGAAAAGAAACAGAAGTCACCCTTGCTTATAAGAGAAATTGTTCTTAAGAAAGAATGGCAAGGACTTCAAATAAGTCTATCTTAAAAATGGAAATGAGCCCCAATCAAGATGGTGATGTGAGACTCTTCAGCCCCAACAGAACCTTTGAAAAGTTAACAAGAATGGGCAGAAAAATCTTTCTCAAAGCTCCCGAAAACAGTTAAAGGACTACAATAACAGGGCAAATTCCAAATCAAGAAAAAAGGCTATTTAAAAGCAGTAGGATCATATGAAGCCCTGGCTGGTCCCTCCTGTATCCCTCACCAGCTAGGCCCGCAGTGAGGATCCCTGGTCCCCGTTCAGGGCGGGCGTTGGGGAAGGGGGGGTGTTAGTCACCCTTGTGCACATACTGGGACCATGTACATCTGGCCCAATCTATCTGGTGGTGGCTTGAGAGATTTGACATTCCAGAACTTGCAACTCATAGAACAGAGGGTTTCTCTCTGGGGAGATACAAAGAGTTTTAGTGAGGAAAGGTAGTGAGTATACTGCTACATTGTGAATGTGATTAATCCTACCAAACGGTATGCTTGGGATTGGTTGAGATGAGAAAGGTCATGTTGTATATATGTTCCTACAATATAAAAAAACAAAGAGCAATTAAGGAGACAACAATAATTAAAGATTAATACATGATCCTGGATGGGATCTACCAAGGGAGGAGAGACGACTCAAAAGGACATTTCTGGGGAAAATTAAAAAACGAAATAAAGGAATATAGAATAAGCATTATATTAATGCTAAATTTCCTGAACTTGGTAAATAAACTCAAGACTTAAGGTAGATACATAAGTGAACATCCTTGTTCTCAGGAAATGTACCTGGCAGTATTAAGGGTTCAAGGAGCATGATGCATATATAACCTACACTCAGAAAATGGATTGATAAATAAGTAAGACATACAGACACAGAGATAGATGACCTATAGAATGATGGACAGTTAACTAGAATGATACAGGCAAATGTGGCAAAATGTTAAAATTGGTGGATCTGGGTATCTGGAGTAGATCTGGAGAGGAGTACGTTGGAGTTCTCCGCATGGTGTTTGTACTATTTTTGTCCTCTAAGTTTGAAAGTATTTAAAAAAATTTTTTTTTAAATTTTAATGAAAATGAATAAACTTTGCAATTAGCTAAGCCCAAGGAATTGAAAGGTGCTGAGAAACAAAGGCAAATAAGACAACCTCTGCTCACAAAGAGCTTCCTGTTCTATATCCCCTTCTAGACTATAGAATAGAAATACCTTGACTCAAATCCCAGCTTTGACCCAAACAAAGAAAAATAACCATACATTTATTTATCATTTTTAAAGGAGCTGAAACATTAGAGACTTAAGGCATTCCAGGTTTGGAAAATATCCAGAGGATTGTGTTCTTTTTATATTCCTTTGAGAGTATCAGTTTAGCTAACCAATCCTTAATTGAATAATTACCATACAATATACTAAATGATATATAAGAGAAACAAAATCAAAGGCAATATATTAAACAAAGAAAAAAAGGTGACTAACTTTGCCCTTAGCAAACTGAGAAAAGGCAGGAGCCTTGAGGAAAGCGTGGAGGAATGAGAGGACAAGTCAGAGCAGGAGCACCAAATGGTTCAGTGTGGCTAAAACATGGGCTCCTGGAAATAAATCTGAGCTGAATCATGAAGGCCCTAAAACTTAAAATTGTGAATTTAAGATTATAGATAAAGAGGCAGACCAATTAGAAAGCTACCAAATAAAACAATGGAGGGGGAAATGAAGAGAAAGCCAAGAAACATTTAGATCAAGGGTTCTTAACGTTTTTTGTTCCACGGACGCTTTGCCAGTCAGGAGAAAATCACGGACCCCTTCTCAGAATGTAGCAGCAGATAGTTTTATGACACTCAACATCAGAGGTCAGAGAAAATAAAGATAAGTTGATTTTTTTTTCCAATTCAAGCTCACAGACCCCCTGGAATCTTTCCATGGACCCTCCACGAGGTCTGTGGACCCCTGGTTAAGAACCCCCGATTTAGAATCTACACAACAACAAAGAAAAACTTCAGCATACATATAAATAGAAATACGAATCTAAAAAGTCTCCCAGGTTCTTGCTCTGATGACTAGGGTTAAGGAAAGTTCTAAAACCTGTAAAGAGGGGAATGGGTATAGCCTGTAAAAGAAAGAACACCTGTAAAGAAAGAACATGACTGCATCTCCTTTCAATGTCATATGAAACATTGTTTAATACGCCCACCTAAGAATCATTTTAGGACAAAGTATCATTGTATAACAGATGTTTTACTTTATTAGGGGTTCAGACACTGAAGTTACATGTTAACTTGCAGATCTGTGTCTGGTAGAAATGTAAATAATTTCTGTAAAGTAGAAAAGATAACCCCAAAGACCAGACTGTTGCCCTGGAGGACATCAGCAATATTATTCTATAATTCGTTATTAAATTATCTATAAATATCCACTTCCCCAAATTGCTCTTTAATGTAGCTTGACCCTAACAGGTTCCCCCTTATTAATTAGCAAGATGAATAAAATCTTTACTAATGGTTTTTTCTATATTTGTGTTATGTTTTCAATTTTAGAAAGTTACTCAAGATACACTGTGGCAGCATTTCCAAATGATGTTGGAAGAATAGATATGGGCATAAAAGTAATGTTGTTAATCACATCAAATTTACATCAAAGTTATTACATAGTCTAAGTAAAGAATTCCAGTAAGCAGATGGAATAAAGATCTGGAATTAAGCAGTAAACTAGATATGTAGTTTGGGATGAAACTACTATGGATGGGAGAAATTATCAGTGTACAGGAGGTGGTAGAAGCCAAGGTAATCAATAAGAATCCATTTCTTATAAGAAAAGCACGCAGAACAGAATACAACAGGTCCAGGATGGAAACCTGGGAAACACTATTGTCTAAAGTGAATTAAGGATCTATCAGAAGAAACAAGGAAAAAATCAGGAGGGTAGTATTACAGATACTGAGAGAAATAAAATTAATGGGTAGAGTTCAAATGTCATAAAAAAGGGCAAACTCACAAGAATGAAAGGTGTCCATCACATTTAAAAATGGGTGAGAAAGATGGCTGCTGGAAGAACCTTGTGAGAAACTCCATTTGGCCCAGGATTTCCTCCGGAAGCCAGGAGAAGCCCCTGATATTCTCCAGGGGCCTTATCATTGGGCCCTCCCAGGGGATTGATGGGTAGGATAACCAATCAAAACCACAAACAACTGGAACTCCTCCCCTTACATTAGCAAAGGGGCGGAGTAATTAATGGTTTAAAAAGCAAGCATAAAAGCCAAACTGGCCCTGTTCTTGCCTTTTACCCTTGCCTGGAACAGCACACAAGCAAACCTGGGCATTCTGTAATCTGTAACGGGTAATTGTAGTCTGTAAATCAGCCCTCTGTCTCTTTT